>MU130792.1:0-104816 GCA_015039435.1 Imleria badia
GGGATGGAAGAAGGCATACACCGGTGATGTCCACTCTTTCATCAAGTTCTCGAGCTCTTCCTCAGGACCTGTTTTAGCAGAGCTATCTTGCTCCTCATCTGTATGGATAACAATGACCCCTGCATCTCTATGCATGCGGTCATCCTCCTCCTCAGTGCAGACAGATGCCTGACGAGAGACAGATGTGTCCTTGCCTTGATGGATACTCTCCTCCTCCCGGGGAGTGGGTGGGCCTTTTGTAGATGATGAGCTGTCTTCCTGGGTAGCACGGGTGACTTTTGCGGGTGGGGCAATGTTCCGTGGACCAAAACTGTTCTTCAAGTTCTTCGGTGCTGCAGCAGTAGTCCCCTGATCATTCCGGTGTTTGCATGGTATGTCCTCCAGTGTTGCTTGGGCCTTCTCACTCAATTTACGCTTGGCAGAGTTCAAGAATCCGAGCTGCTGCATGGTTGGGCAAGGAAATGGAGGTGTTGAGTCTCAACAGCCCTTAGCAAAAATTTCATGGACATTTGTAATTTGACACTGCCATGAAGTGACAGACTAGCAATTACAACTTTCGTGGTAATAGAACATGGAATAAATTTTTTGACATCAACAACAACCCGTGCCTGGGTGTGGGTGAGGGTATGGGTATCAGATAGTGCCACCCAGACCCGGACCCCTGAGATACCCGGACCCGAGACCCCACAGGGTCTGTCATACCCTTGTCTTTGCCTATCCCAGACCTGTCCAGCTACATCTGAAAAATGAACCCTTTGAGTGCAATTGTTTGTATGGCACTGTCTCTAGTCTAGTCTAGTCTAGAAGATGTATGGGACAGGCTAAGTGGTCTAGCCTAGATCTAGACACTTGGGTACCTTGCTGTCAAGGTCTGTATAATAGCCAATACTATCCAACCTTGTCCAGAAGGGAGACAGTTTGCTGATGTTGCATGAGTTCAAACTTTTTTTTTCGGTAGCGGAAGGAGTTGCTAGATCAGATCCGGTTTTCATAACCTTGCGAGCCTAGATCTGTTTATACCAGACTCTTGAATTCGAACTTGGACATATTCTACATTTCAGTTCATATTCTAGCGCTTTGGCGACCACCATGAGAGCAAATGGGAGAGGCCTAGTATCGTCTGCACAAGAAAAGAAGGCTAGGTTATAAACGCACCTGACAAGCGTCACCAAGGTCAGCGAAGGCCATCCTGACCCCGCGAAGGAAAGCACTGTCAATATTTGTTGGGTTCGCACGAGCATGCAGCACAAGCAAAGTAAACGCGTTACCTACGACACCCCCTACGCCTTTCTCACCAAAATCATCGCCAACGGCCACTCCACCTCCACGTTCTCCTCCGGCTTGACTACCACCCTGTCCTGCGCCGCCGCACCGCTCAACAGTGCCCTCCAAAACCGCATTGCAAGGTCACCCTCGGGGTGGACCGCGTCCTGGGGATGCCGCTCGAGAAAGGTGTGCAACGCGCTGGCGGTACGGAGATAGGCATACAGATCGTTCCATGTCATGCATTTTCGCATTAGGATGGGGTGGGGGGAGGGTAGGTGGGGGTGGTATGCGCCTGGTAAAAAAGGGGGGGCGGAAAGATCAAGGCGTGACTCGGCGGGCAACACCACACGCGCAGGACACACCTGTAAAATAAACCCGTGTAAAATCCTTGAACGCCCCCGGGACGACGTCCCGCGCGTCCGGAATCGCTACGAGATGCCTCTCGAGGATCGACCGTCCAGGTTGCTCCCAATATGGACCAATGGACGTCTCTGGGTCCGTGCCCTGGAAAAAGTGGGTTAGGAGGGGCGTCAGGGTGGGGTAGCGGGCGAGTCGGAGTTCAGAGTAGTTCTAGTTGATGGTCAGTCCGAGATTGGGATTGGGATATGCGCGGGTGGGACGCACCCATATCGCAAACGTTCCGTCCTTGCGCAACACCCGAGCAACTTCTGGCCACATCTGGGACCAATCGAACCAATGGCCCGACTGTGCTGCACCGGCGTCAGTGCGACGCAAAGGAGAACAAGGAGGGGGAGGAAGGGGAGGGGGACGGACGCAGCTACATACCAGCAATCATCAAATCCACACTCCCATCCTCCAAAAACGCCAATTTCTCTGCAGGAGACTGTACGTACGTGATCCGACTCAACTCTGACACTACATTCGAACTTGAATCGGGCGAGGCGAGCGCGCGATGGGCAGCATCGACCATCCCCGCGCTCGGATCGACGCCTACGATCGTCTTGAACGGTGTCAATTCGACCGTCGCTTGACCTGTACACATCGGTGCCCAGTCACCCGAGTCAGTATCCCAAAAGTCCACGAAAACGTCACTTACCCGTCCCACATCCGAGATCGACGGCCCTATCCCATCTCCCCCCACCACTCGCCCCGTGAAATCGGAAGACATAGTCAAAGAGCGCACGGGGGTACGTCGGTCGGGAGGCAGCGTAGGAGAGGGCGTTGAACGTTGCTTTGCCAAACGTCGCCATGATGGGTCGTTACCAGTTCGAGGGTATTGTCGATGTAGAGGTATAGACGTACTTGCTTGGTATTCGGCGTCCAGTTGCGGCTTTAATCGGAACGTGAATGAACGGACTCGGAAGCCGGCCCGGGGTGACGAACCAGGCACTGTCGGAGGCGCCGAATACGTAGCTTCATTCATCGCTCGTCCGGGTCCTTGACAGACAATCGACTAGTACGCTCACTGGGATATATCCAAGGACATTCCCCAGTGTCCGAAGCAGAGAAAAACAAAAATTCAACCCCACGCGCAACGAATACACAACGGCTTTTTGTATTCTCGATGATACGCATACAAGATAAAAATCATATGAGGCATACTCAGTACTCATACACCCGTCACCGTCCTACACGATCGCCTTCGCGCCGTCATGATTCAAACGACCCACCGGTGTACTTGGACAGGCGCGCTCAGCGCTTACCGTACGCCTTGGTCTCGTACTTGCCAACGCCGATGATGATGTTGCCAGGTTCCTGAGGCTTGTCGGTGAGGTAGTTTTCGATGATGCTCTTCGTACCGCGCGCGTAACGATCTTGCGCGTCGAGCGTCGTACCAGAGTAGTGGGGAACCATGCCGTTGCCACCGCCGAGAGGGTTCTTGACCGATCGCCAGACATGGTCGCGGGGTGCAGGCTGGACGTTCCAGACGTCACCCGAGTAGCCTGATCGAAGAAAAAGAAGAAACCTCGGCATCAGCACGGGCAGACACGTGCATGACAGGGAAACGTACCGTTCAGTTGGCCAGACTTGATGGCGTCGGCGACGGCATCCTTGTCGCAGATGGCACCGCGAGCGGTGTTGACGAGCCATGCGCCCTTTTTGAAGTGCTTGAGAAGGTCGGCGTTGACGAGTCCACGGGTACCTTCGTGGAGGGGGCAGTTGACGGTGACGACATCGCATTGAGAGACGAACTCCTCGAGGCTCTCGACGCGGCGAGCGTTGACAGCCTTGGCGGCAGCTGGTATAAGGGAAGACAGATGAGAGGTGGTGGAGGGTGAAGCCAGTGAGCTCACCTTCAGGGAGGGGTGCATAGTCGTAGTAGAGGAGCTCTTTGCAGTCAAAGGGAACCAAACGCTGAAGGACACGGTAACCAATACGGCCAGCACCGATGGTACCAACGACTTTGCCCTCCAAGTCAAAGGCGTTGCGGGCGACATCCGAGACTTGCCAGTCACCACGCTCGATCATCTAAGTGCAAGCGTTAGAACATTGCCTCTGTGAACGAAAACCCACGTGACACGTACCTCGTGAGCGGGAACAAAGTTTCTGACGAGGAGGAGGATAGACATGACGACGTGCTCAGCAACAGAGACGACATTGGAGCCGGTGACTTCCAAAACCTGGACGCCGTGCTTGACAGCGGCGTTGAGGTCAATGTGGTCGGAGCCGACACCAGCCGTGACACAGAGCTTCAACTTCTTGGCCTACACGAAAACAGAACATGCGTTCACATCGCCATCCTCAGCTGACAAGAATCCTGTCCACACCTTGTCAAAGAGGTCAGCGGTGAGGTATCCGGGGTGGAAGGGTGTGGTGATCAAGATCTCAGCCTAAACAAAGAGCGATGAGATTCCGCCCAACATCAAATTGGGAGCGATAGACACACGTCAACGATGTGCTTTTGGAAGTCACTGTCAGGGCCCTCCTTGGAGTCCGAGGCCTGTGATCAAATGCGGCGTGAGCAATGGAAACCAAATCTGAATGTCTGGCGCGCTTACAATGTATTCGTGTCCCTGTGATTCGAGGTACTTGCGGAGGCCGAGCTGTGTGCCCGGTCAACATGGGTCGCCGCGGCGAACGGCATGTAATCGTTGGCTCACTTCGTTCTCGACCGTACCGAGGAGACGAGGCTCCTCCTTGGCGGCATCACCACCTTTGTAAAGAATAGCAAGAACCTATTATCATGATGAGCAATCGTATAGACTAGACATAGGGGATATTCGGCTCACCTTCATGACTAGAACGGATGAGTTTTAGTGGAGCTGAGTAGGAACTGGAGAGAGGAGATGGATCCAAGATACCATGATTCCCCCAGCTTTTATAGCATGACAAAGGATAGGGCGAGTGTGAGCCACCACAAACGGTTCAGCTGACCATATGCAAAGGCGACTCCGGCGCTGAAACACTCCGCGCCTTGAAGGCGGATTTCGGAAAGAATAACGCCACGTGATCCTGCGAGCCAACCGGAATCATTCTTCGAGCGAAAGTCGAATTCCCCATGGGGAAAGCCGGGCATTCTCGGAGGTCTGTTCCCCTCCACGATGAACCTCACACGCCTGGCGGCCGCGGATAATCCAAGACAAGGAGCGTCCCGGAATCTTCAAATCGAGATAATGATAGAACACTTCGATGACTGATGATGGGCGCCGCCGGCCTTTGTTTATCAATCAGTGATTGCTATCTGGGCAACATTCATCTCACGGGTTTACAACCTCCTTTCTCATTCTGCCGTGTCGAGGTGCCCGGGGTCGGAAATTTTCGGGATCTATCACGAAATGTCAGCCGAATCCCACAGAGGCTAGGTGGTCATGTGCTGAAGGAATCGGAACACCCCGGAACTACATCATGTACATGCAGGCACTTGAGTTCATTTGTAATGAAGTGCATCTATGCTTCCACGGTGAACATTCAAGCCAATCGGTTTGGAAGAAAAGTCGAGGACTTACTACAACAATTACCGTACTATAGCAAGTGAGTGTCAATGGATCAATCAAATGCATCTCCCTTACTGTGTGATTGGAAGAGTTCAATGTCATCAGACGGTATACCATTTCCCGTCGCGCGTACCTCGCCTCTTCCCCTCTTTATGACCTCCCACTCTATACGAAGAAAGACCCATATCCATCTCCGCAGTACCTCTGCCATTTCAAGCCAAAAGATGAGCGCGCTCCCGTCCGATTGTGAGTAGAGGTGGCTTGACAGCTTGATGGACCACGTCATGCGAAGGATGAAATTCAAGAAGATAGCCATGGGGTATACTGGAAGTGGATATAGGAGCACCGCACGGAGCCCGTACGGATGGGAGGCGCCACGTCGCCCTGTGGCGTTGAGCGATGAAGACGTCTGGTCTAGTGAAGACAAAGCTTCATGTGATCTAGTGGATGATGCGGCGCTCAACTGTCTTGAAGGGAACGCGGATCCTTCTCGTGACATGGTAGAACTCGAGGTCAGGAGGTCAAGTCCCCAATCGTTGGTCAAGTCCCACCAAAACGAATATAACGAATTGATAACGGCGGACATCAGCCTAATCGAGTGCCAGGTAAGTGAAGTGATGCAGAGACGGTCGAGGACCAACGAACCAAAGACGAAAGAGTGGGTGTTCACCATGCCATCCTTGTCGCATGACGGCACTTCCGTGAGTTTCCACCAAGTCCGAGATCACGATCCTCTGAGCAGCAGAGAGGAATATCACAGGAAAGGACGATGCGTATTTGATAGCATTGAAGAGTGGACGGCGGCTCGAGTTGGTCGGAGAATTATACTCGGTAAAACACTGACGTAAACGAATCAGGTAAGGCAAACTGCGACGTCTCAGCGTCAGAATGGCTAGAAATGGAAGTGGCATCTCACCTCATGAGGCTCGGTATTATCCACTGGTACCAGCCATCCTGAGATGGAAGTTGTAACAAACTACCTCCCGGAAGCAGCATGCACGACGACAACCACATGTCGCCAAGGACTTTTGCAAATGATGTCAGGACGTCGGCAAACACGACATCCGAGAAATATACGGGGGTATTAGCAGGAAAGAGGCACCTCGCAGTAGTACTAGAGAAGAGGATATCAGAAAGGCGCGTCACAAATACAGTACAAACACGTACAAGAGGAACCAATCGCGTTCCCGTTTGTGCAAGATGTCATATGGGCACACGAGTACTGTCACCGCACCGAGAATGCACACGGCGGGGACATATCTGAAGATATCCACGAGAATGGTATCTGAGTGTGTTGCTGCTCGAAATGCAAGCCATGCAATGATACACCAGGCTGAATATCCGATGAAGATTTGGTAAAGAGGCTTGTAGAAGGCGCGGGCGGAAAGGTGACCACCGGACGAAGGAGACCTGAGAGGAAGGTGGCCGCTGGTTGCTTGGAGTTCCAACGCGCCTGGCCCATCAATGCCTAACAGCTGCAATCCATGGAGATTCGTTGCCCATCCGAGCACACCGAGCGCGACGAGGAACAAGACGCGGAAGGGAAGAGGAAAGGTCGCTGCAAGAGGCACCTGGTTGTCGACGTACATCAGAGCATGCGGAAGTTTTTAGAGTGAACTGCGGTCTCAGAATGCAATAATGTGACCCCGCAGCGTGGCGGTGCACTCAACCACCTCGGACCGCCACCATGGCAGACAAATCTGGCGCATATGCCGCAAAGGCAGGCGACACAGACTTTAGAAAGAAATGGGACAAGCAAGAATATGCAGAACGAGCGCGGAAGAAGGACGACGAGGAAAGAGAGCGCATGCAGGAGAACGAAGAACGCATGAAGCAGGGTGCGTCACAGAATCATCCATTGCACCCCTAGACCGTGTTTTATGACCTCTCAACAGGCAAAGCGCCCAGAAAAGGGCGCAAAGAGGACATTCCAAAGCCAACAGAGCTCATGAAACGTCGCGAACAATCGCTAGACCTCGACAAGAACCTCGGTAAGACGATGGTCGTACAGCATCCAGGCGGTCGCGGTCCTGGTCAACCTGGTTTCTATTGTGAGACGTGTAACCGGACGTACAAAGATACCACTGGGTATCTCGACCACATCAACGGCAGATCTCGTTCGTTCATCTCGGCTGCTTGTCTTTGGGAGGGAAGCTAATGTCATTGCCTAGACCTCCGGAAATTGGGTCAGACAACCCGCGTGGAGCGTTCAACGTTGGAGCAGGTTCGCGCACGGATAGCCTTTTTACGAGAAAAGACAAAAGAAGCATCCACCGCGAAATCATTCGACTTTGACAAACGATTAGCAGAAGTCAAGGCCCAGGAGGCCACTCGACGCGAGGAGAAGAAAGCCCACAAACAAGCCCAGAAAGAGCAGGCACGAATACTGCTCGCAAAAGAATCTACCATGGAAGTCGATGATGAAACGGCGGCTGTCATGGGCTTTGGAGGGTTCGGCTCAACCAAGAAATGACCACCTCCACATGCATTCCGCTCCGAGTCTGTACTAACATCCTGTATTTCTATATTCCAACATCTACGCGCATCTTATACTCCGATAACGCTTCCCGGCATTCTACTTGCTACCTCAAGGTATTGTACACATTCCCTTCTGAGAAACATTCGCTTTACTACTGCCACGTCTTCTTCTATCAAGCTCTTACCAATGTCAAGGAGAACTTGACATCAGCGACCTCTTGCTCCTCCTCGATGATCAAACTTCCACCCTTCCGTTCCTGAATGTCAGCGGGGACGCTCCTCACCGTCTTCAAAATGAGCTCTGCATACTCCTTGAGGGCGTCGAGCAACTCCGCCCCAGACCCATCTTCGAACTTGTAATACACATTGACGTCGTCCGTCGCTTGCAATCCCGCTTTTTTCCTCAGCTTTTGTACCCGATTGATCAACTCTCTCGCGAGCCACTCGCCCGCCAGTTCTGGGTGAACCTGCACGTCGAGTCGCACGACCACGTCATTGTCCGTGTGCGTCGAGTACTGGCCCTCGGAGGCAGGCGGCAGCTCGAGATAACGTTGCACCGTCAAATCGCCCGCAACGAGCTGGATGCCGTCGACTGTGAGTTTACCACTATCGATGTACGCTTTGACGGCATCGCTCGAGACGCTGGGGAGTGCGTTCTTGACGCGACCGAGGCCTTTGCGAAGTTTGCGACCCAGGACGCCCCAGTCCGCAACGGCGCGGTAGCGCACGCCGGACATGGATTCGTCAGAGGTGAAGACGACATCACGCACGTTGAGCTCGGAGAGGATGTACCGCTGAAGGGATGTCGCGTCTGCAATGTACTGTGCTTCGGGGTGGAACACCAAGAGCTCTTTTAATGGCGTCTGTTGAGTCCGTGTTAACCATCCGATGCTTTGGTAAAACGGGAAATGTCGCGAAATGAACAGACCTTGAGGGAGAGATTATGTTTCTCGCGGATGTTTCGAGTCAGGTCGATGACGGCCTTCATCCGCTGTACTTGTCGTTCAATCTCGGCATCAAAGTATTCTTCTTTCACGTCCGGGAAGCTCAGGAAGTGGACCGAACGAGGGTCAGGGACGGATGGGTCTTCCGGTACGTATTCCCGCAACGTCTGATAAAGGTTTTCCGTCAAAAATGGCGTGTAGGAAGACTGTCACACATCGTCAGCCACTGAGCAAATTCAAGACTACCGCTGCACGTATGATGACACGCACCATTGTACGACACAATGTAAGCAGCGTTTCGAACAAGGTGTTCAGTGCAGCAATCGTGTCCTCCGTACCGTCCTCGCCCTTTAATCTGCGTCTGTTGAATCGGATGTACCAATTCGTCAGTTCGTCAATCAGATCCAAGAGGCGCGGGAGGATGCTGTAGAGCCTGTATGCAGCCATCTCGTCACGGAACAGCAAGATGAGAGATTGACAACGCGCGAGGATCCACCGATCCATGACGTTGTTCGAAAGCGGTGCGTGAGGGTTGTACTTGAACTCGATTCCGGTCGTCTTTTGTAACAGGCTCGCTTGACCGAGGAAGAAACGGAAGGCATTGACCCAGGGGAGCATGACGCGAGAGACGACGTCGTGCACGCCCTCTTCGCGGAACCGAAGGTTCTCGCCACGGACGATCGGCGAGTTCACCAGGAACATCCTAGAAAGGCGACGTTTAGCCTCAGGATCTGGTCTTGTAATTCCTCTCAAGCACGAAACACAAACCTGACAGCGTCAGCCCCATACTTGTCGAACATCAGGTTCGGATCGGGGTAATTTTTGAGACTTTTGCTCATCTTCTTGCCATCCGCAGCGAGGACAAGACCGGTGACGATCAAGTTCTTCCACGGCGCTCTACCGAACAAATGGGTCGAAAGCACGAGTAATGTGTAGAACCATCCTCGCGTCTGATCGATACCTTCAGATACGAAATCACCAGGGAAATTTTGTTCGAAAAACTCCTTGTTTTCGAATGGATAGTGAACTTGGGCGTATGGCATGCTGGTTCCCGGGTCAATCTGGTTGGACGAGGGTTCGATGCGAGGTACGCTTACCTGCCTGACTCGAACCAACAGTCAAAGACTTCATCGATTCTCTTTAGGACACCCTTTCCTTGTTGCGAGGGAATGGTGAGGTGGTCTATCTTTTCCCGATGGATATTTGTGATGCCCGTTGTTCCAGTCAACCGCTCCAATTCCTCGATGGAACCGACGGCGATGACCTGAAAAGAATGGTCCTTTGTCACTACATCAGCAATGAACGTAACACGTCGAAACAGACCTCCTCAAGGTCGTCGCTCGCCCACAACGGCAGCGGTGTACCCCAGTAACGATTTCTTGAGATGTTCCAGTCACGTGCATTGGCAAGCCAGTTGCCGAAGCGGTTATCGCCAACGGATTGAGGAACCCTGGCGCGTTTAGTCGGGAGAGTGTTATCAGAAAGGTCGTCGAGGTTTCTTACCACAAAGTTTCCTTATTGTTGGCGACGAGCTGGTCTTTGATGGGTTCCACTCTTACGAACCAAGAGGGTATCGCACGATAAATGAGAGGTGTTTTCGATCTACAAATAGAACTCGATTAAGACTCCTGCGATCGACGGAGAAGTGAAACTACACACCGCCAGCAGTACGGGTAAGAGTGATTGATGGTGGATTGAACGACGAGACGTCCCTTGGCTTTCAAGTGCTTCATGATCTCCTTATCTGCCGCCTGCACGAACGTCACGTCAACGAAGGCGGAAAAAACAGACGATTGTGTGCTGACTGACCTTGATATACATGCCCTCGTAATCCGTGACTGGTTTCACGAATTTACCACCATCATCTAGAGGACAAGGTGGCATCTCATCTGCGGCTACAATACCATTCTCCCTGGCAATGCGGTGATCGTCCTCTCCAAAAGCCGGTGCCTGATGGACGATCCCTGTACCATCTTGATCGGTGACGTAGGTATCCGTTACTACAACGAATGCCCGGTCTTCGAACTGCGGACAAAACGCGCGCGTTAGGTTCCCGACGGTTCCAGTCAAGGCATTCCTCTCACCTGCTCGGTGAAGTACTCGAAAAGCGGCACATATCGCCATCCTTTCAAATCCACACCCTTGAACGTCGCAACCTTCTTAAACTTTGCCTTCTTGGGATCCTTGTACAACGTCCCAAGTAATGTTTCGCAGAGAATGTAGTTGGCGTCCTTTTCCTCATCATGGATCTTGATGTAGGTAAATTCTGGATGGACGCACAACGCCAGATTGGACGGCAGAGTCCATGGGGTCGTCGTCCACGCAAGAAGTGACGTGGTGGGATCATCCACGAGCTGAAAGGCAACCGTAACCGCCGGATCGTTGATGTCCTGATAATCCAACCCAGCCTCAAAGTTGGATATCGGGGTCGTACATCCAGACGAATACGGCATCACCCGCGTACCGCGATATACCATCCCCTTTTTCCAAAGCTCTGCAAACGCCCACCAGATGCTCTCCATAAACGTCGTGTTCAGTGTCTTGTAATCGTTGTCGAAATCGATCCAGCGGCCCATGCGTTCGACGGTCACGCGCCATTCCGACGAGTAACGCATCACGATGGCGCGGCATTCAGCATTGTAGTTGTCGATGCCCATCTTTAGCACGTCTTCTCGACCGGTGATGCCCAGCTTCTTATCGATCTCGTGTTCGACGGGTAGACCGTGGGTGTCCCAGCCAAATCGACGGGTGACATGATGACCCGTAACGTGTGCATATCGCGTCACGATGTCCTGCACAAAAGGCGAGGGTTCAGTACGACACCATCGTTGGACCTTGGTCGCAAGCCGTGTCACGAGACCAAAATCGCACCTTGATCGTACCGGCCAACAGATGGCCATAATGCGGCAAGCCGGTAGCAAAAGGCGGTCCATCGAAGAAGACGTACTCGGGCTTGCCTTCTGAAAGCTTCAAGCTCGTCTGGAACGCGTCGATCTCGCGCCAGTATGCGATGACCTTTTCTTCCTCCTTGGAGAAGTTGAACGGTTGTGATACTATAAAGATAGGTCAGATGGGACGATGGTCGGAGGCCCATGACGTACTATCGTGCTTGGGGAATGGCATAGTTTTCTATACACTTGTCTCTACTGATGGAAAGACGTTTGAAACCCAGTCTTGAAAGTTTTTTGTGCGGACGAGCGAATCTGTGTGACTCGATCTGAGTAACTCGTGAATGATAACAATGCCACAAACATCGCTTACCGTACCAAGTTGGGTTGATCGAGTCAACCCGCTGCAAACGAAGCAATCGAGCAAATCTACAATGACTCGGAAATCAGTGACCTTGCACGTGATGTTACAATTTCCTAACTCACTCCGATCAGGTTGACAAACTATGTAAGTGCCCTTGATCTGCAATTCTACAGTGTTTCAAGCTGTCTCTCGTCGATTGCAATTTGCGCCTGCTGTCCGTCTCAACCCTGATTCGTACCTTTTGATCCGCCTTTGCCACTAGCAAAACTTTCATGCACATTCACTGTGCTCGTTCCACTCGCGATGCATCACGCGCTTCAGATACAAGAGATCCTTCTCAATGTATTTGGCTACTGTCGTCTTCCTACTTGGAGTAGAACTACTTCCAATCTACCCGCGCTGGCTAGAACGTGTCGCGCATTCAAAGAACCAGCTCTGGATGTACTGTGGGAAAACTTGCTCGACCCATCCCCGCTAGCAAGATGTCTTCCGGAAGCATCTCATATCGGAGCAGACAAACTTGTAAGCTGGTTCCAAGTGTTCGCTTCACTTTGTCTGATCGTGAATATTCTCTGTTCAATCAAGTGCTACTCATTTAGCAGGTCGCTTACACGGATCGAGTGGAGCATCCTTCGGAGTTACACGCGTCGCATTCGATCCATGCTAGACGATAACCATGAACTCGACTGGGAATCTGTCAGGACCTTCCTGAACCCTCCTATCTCTGAGCCACTCTTCCCAAATCTCCGCGACCTTCATGCTAATGCGAAGAGCCAGCACTTCTTCTGCATGCCCTTTCCATCCTTGATTTCTCTCCAGGTCCGGTGCATCGCAGAGGAGACTCTACGTGCGTTGCAGGGTTCTCTCGAGTCGTTTTCCAAGTTCTCCCCAAATCTCAGGAGATTTTCCATTCGGTTGCGAGAACCAGATATCACGTTCAGCAAGTTTCTCTCCAGTTATATCAGCCGGTGGCGAGACCTCCAGACCGTGGATTGTATTCACTTCACCTTGGACGTGGACACTCTTGTACATTTGTCCCGCATGCCTGCATTGACCGAGCTCAGCTGCACGCTGAGTGTCACATTTCCACCTTCTGACTCACCCCTTTTCTTCACCAACTTGCATGACTTCTCAATCTTTCCTGGGAGGTGGACTTGACGGACAACGAACTACTGACACTGTCATCGGCATGGCCTCACTTGGAACATCTCATAAATATGGGGTGGGGCTGGAACACGCAAGGTGGAATCACACCCAACGGACTACTACAGCTTCTCCAGAAATGTCGATCGCTGGGCCGGATTGCCCTTGCCATTG
Organism: Imleria badia; assembly: GCA_015039435.1. NCBI lineage: Eukaryota > Fungi > Basidiomycota > Agaricomycetes > Boletales > Boletaceae > Imleria > Imleria badia. Next base: position 13,154 of record MU130792.1, read on the forward strand.
ATACGCGAGGTTACACCGAATTCCGCGAATCGCCGGCGAGCCTCGGATCGACGTTGCCACGCACGTTTTCCATCAGTATCATCGAGTCTGCTATTGAAGAGGAATCTGTGCCAGCCATCGCCGCTTTTCTTGCTGGGATTGTGCCTCGTCCCTACTTTTCTTTCATGGTTGGGCGTTCGGTGACACCTGGGGAAAGCGATCATGCGGAACTTGGTATGATGCATATGACCAGGCAAATGAAACTCTCCTTCAGCGTCCTTGAATTTGATTTTGGTATGTACCGTTCTTCCGATTCTTGGTTACATGGATTGGGTCACGTTGATACCAGGCTAAGCTCATCCGTTGAAGATAAGGCCCTCATAGTTATTGATTCTTTCATGCATGTCCATTGTCAGAGACAGGGAAAGAAGGATTGGGTAAGCCGTATGAAAGGTCGTGTGTGCATCGCAGCACGGAGGCGTTCGTTTGAGCGGGTGAGAACAGGGGGGGACTGTGCTGATTATTCCAAGAGATTACTTAGGTTCTATACTAGTATACTAGTTGGAATAAAGAAGGTCATAAAGTGAAAACGTGAAGATGTGACATGAAGAGAAGTATCGTGGCGTGAGGGTACCTAGTTGTCGCGTTCGCGACGGCGGCGAACGTGCAGCACGTTGCTCACAAAATAGAGTCAAGAACGCCGACTGAGAGCGTCCTTTGCCCGTTTATATGCATCATACCAGTGACGATGCGTGTCACCGAGTCCCCCAAAGAACACCGAAGGCCCGAGAGCCTGAGCACTGAAAGCAAAGTCAGGGCAAGGCGCGATACCAGCGAAGAAAGCAGAGATGGCCGGCACAGATTGTTCTTCAAGACGAGAGTCGATGACATTGATGGAAAGCGTGCGTGGCAAGCTCAATCCAAGGCTCGCCGGCGATTCACGGAATTCGGTGTAACCTCTCGTGTCGATGGCAAGGGCAATCCGGCTCAGAGACCGACATGTCTGGAGAAGCTGTAACAATCCGTTGGGTGTAATTCCGCCTAGCGTCCGCCAGCCCCAATCCGTGTTTATGAGGAGGTATTCCAAGTGCGGCCATGCCAACGCCAATGCTAGCAGTTCGCTGTCCGTAAAGTCCACCGGCCAGGCGATATTCAGGTCTATGCCACGGAGATTGCTGAACGTCATGAACGACTGCAAATCCTCGAAGCCGAGTACACGCGGATCCTCTCCCGGCCTGGAGTCGTCCAGCACGCCTAATCGCTGGCAAAAGTACAGTTTCTGGATGGTGTGACTGATAGCGGACGTCTGAACACTGGCCAAGAAGGAGGAAAAACGCTGCTTGGAAGGACAAGTTTGAATGGTGGCAGCAAAATCCGTGATAGCAGGGAGTCGGGTCCGGGAGAGTAACCGTGAAATCGGGTCCAAGAATTCAGAATATAATGTCAAGTGGTGCAAGTTGGGGAAGAAAAGGGGTGAATCAAAGGGTAGCAATGTGTCGCTCAGCCTGAATTCGAGTTGGGTCAACGCAGGCATACGGGACAGATGTGCAAAAGCGTCCACGTCCAAGGAGATGTCAGCACAATCCACCTCGTGGAGGTCTCGCCACCGGCAGATACAACTGGAGAAGAACTTGCTAAGCGTGATATCAGGTTCTCGCAAATCGATAGAAAGTCTCTATATTTGGGGAGAACTTGGAAAACGACTCGAGGGAACCCCGCAATGCGCATAGTCTCTCCTTTGCGATGGATCGGACTTCGAGGGAAATCAGGGATGGAAAGGGCATTGACAAGAAGTGCTTGATTTTGATTTCAGTTAATCCAGAGGCAACGAGGTAGCGAAGATTTGGGAAGAGTGGCTCAGTGACAGGTGAGTTTAAGAAGGTCCTAACAGATTCCCAGTCGAGGCTGTACCAGTCATCCCGCATGAATCGAATGCGACGTGTGTAACTCCGAAGGATCCCCCACTCGATCTGCGTAAGCGATCTGCTAAACGAGTAGTACCGCTTAATGGGACAGGGAGGGAATATTCGCTATCAGACAAAGTAACATCAACACTTGGAATCATCTTACCTTGCTATTTCTAATAAAGGGTATTTGCGAGCGATGAGATGTGTCCGGAAGACATCTTGCAAGCGGAGATGGGTCGACCAGCGTTTCCCAGAGTACGTCCAGCGCTGGTTCTTTGAATGCGTGACACGTCCTGGCCACAGCGGGCAGATCGGAAGCAGGACTCGGCCCCCTAGGAAGAGGACAGTGGCCAAATACATTCAGAAGGATCTCTGGTATCTGAAGCACGCGGTGCATGAGACGGCGAAGCAAACGAAGAAATACAGCGTCAAAAACTGTAAGAGGGTGTTTATGAGAAGTGAGTTTGTACACGGTACACCATCAACATCATCAACACGCGCGTCGCACCAATTTATAGTAAAACTCAATTGGCGCATACCACCACGCATTTTCATCCTGATCTGCTCAAATGAGAATAAATCGAAAAGTATCATAGACTCCACGCATCTGCATCTACGAAAGAACCTCACGCGTCAACGCGCTGCATGCCGCCTTCCGTTGCACCCTCGCCAGGCCAATCCACCCCCGACACGTGTAACACATCCAATCGGAAACGGGATTGCAACAACAACTCTGACGGTCGTGTACGATCCAGTGGCGTCGGCACGAATCGACGCAGGATGGACTCAGAAGCGGGAGAGCCAGACTCGCACTCGGAGGCTGACGCGCGGATGGCGCCTTCATCCTGCACAAGTTCAACTTGTCCCAGTCCATGTAACCGAGCATATCTGTCAAGGGTGATATGAATTGAATGTCACCAGACTCGGAAGAGCAGTACTCAAAACAAGCTCAAGAATGCTGACCAAGAGCACCATTTGCTCGTTCATATGCATCATACCAACGTTCCTCGTGATCGCTTTCCCAAGATAACCCCGAAAGGCCAACACTAAAAGAAAAGTCGGGGCAAGGCCCAATCACAGCGAGCAAAGCAGCGATGGCCGGCACAGATTCTTCTTCGATAAAAGAGTCGATGACATTGATGGAAAAAAGGGGTGACAACGTCAATCCAAAGCTCGCTGGCGATCCACAAAATTCGGTATAACCTCGCGTGTCGATGGCAAGGGCAATTTCGCCGAGCGACCGACATGTCTGGAGAAGCTGCAGAAGTCCGTTGGGTGTGATTCCACCAAGCGTGTTCCAGCCCCACTCATCATTTATGGAGAGATGTTCCGAGTGGGGCCATGCCGATGCCAATGCTAGCAGATCGTTGTCCATCAAGTCCACCTCCCAGGCGAGGTTGAGGTTTATGCGACGGAGATGGCTGAACGCCATGCATGGTTGCAAATCTTCAAAGCCGAGTACATGCGTGCCATTCTCTCCGTGCTGCACGCCTACCCCTTGATCAAACTTCAGTTCCTGGATGGTGTAACCGATATTGGATGTCTGAACACTGTCCAAGAAGGAAGAGAAATCCTGCTTGGAAGGACAGCTTTGAATGGTAACACTAAGATCCGTGATAACAGGGAGTCGGCTCCGGGAAAGTAACCGCGAAATCGAGTCCAAGAATTCAAAATATAACGACAAGCGGCGCAAGTTGGTGAAGAAAAGGGGTGAGCCAGAAGGTGGGAATGTCGCGCTCGGTGTACAGCTGAGCGTGGTAAACGCAGGCATCCGAGAGAGATGTACAAAAGCATCCACGTCCAAGGTGGTGTAACGACAATCCACAGTCTGGAGGTCTTGCCATCGGCAGATATAACTGGAGAAAAACTTGCTAAAGGCGATATCAGGCTCTCGCAGCTCAATGGTAAGTCTCCTGATATTGGGGAGAACTTGGAAAACGACTCGAGTGAACCCTGCAACACACATGCATCCTCCTTTGCGATGTACCGGACATCAAGGGAAGTGAGGCATGGAAAGGGCATGGACAAGAAGTGCTGGATGCTGAAAGTGAATCCAATAGCATGGAGGTCGCGGAGATTTGCGAAGAGTGGCTCAGTGGTAGGAGGGTTTAAGAAGGCCCCGACAGATTCCCAGTCAAGTCTATGGTTCTCGTCCAGCATGGATCGAATGCGACGCGTGTAATTCCGAAGGAATCTCCACTCGATTTGTGTGAACGATCTGCTAAACACATAGCACTTGAGGGAATATTCACTATCAGACAAAGTCAAACGAACACTTTGAACCATCATGCTTACGTGCTTTGCTTCCGAGTAATGTGATGCTTCCGGGAGACACTTTGCTAACGGGGATGGGTTGACCAACTTTTCCCAGAGTACATCCAACGCCGGTTCTTTGAATGCGCGACACGTTCTGGCCAGAGCGGGTAGATCGGTCGGACGCAGCCAACCAGGACGACGAAAGTGGCCAAATATATTCAGAAGGATCTCTTGTATCTGAAGCGCGTGATGCATCGCAAGTCAAAACGCGGAAGTTAGTAACAGGGAATGTGCCCAAATGTTTTTCTGGAAACGGTGTTGTGTGGACGTACGAATCAGCGTTGAGACGGCAGAGGCAGCCGGCGAAGGGGAGTCAAAATCTGTATGAGTATATTTATGTCTGGGACCCAGTCCCGGGCCGGAAACACATGTTCCATTTTCGCAATCTGTACATTAGATCTAGACATCTGACAAAAAAAGCTTTGTACTTTGAGAAGCACCAATAACATTACCGACGGCTGCAAGTCTAACTTGAAGCTGGGGACAGCTTTTAGAGAAGCCTGACTGAGGTACAAGCCGATGTGGAGATGCTGCGGTAATGTACAGAGTTCTCTCAACGTCCCTTGCTCAGGTTGCATGGTCAACCTTCCCAAAAACATTCATTCCTCCCGTGTTGGGCTGCTTGGTGGCCTCTGAAAATTTTGCTGGACATGTTTGGTTGCCGCTAAGCCCGTTCTCGATGTCAGTAGAAGAGGTTGGCTCGTCAATGCGTCGACTGGATCTGGTTGGTCCGCGGAGCCTTGTACTCCATACGTCTTGTCACTCGTACCGTTCCCGGGTGACGAAGGACTTGACCAAGACTTGACCGAGTTTGATCTCATCGCTGGATGGACAAGTCAAATATATTTATATTTTCTTTGCGAAGCGCAAATTAACTTACAGCGGTTTTCAAAAGTGTGTGGAAAACGAATTTTGAAAAGTCGCGCCTCGGAGACAGCCGGCAAGGACCCCGGGCCCAGCTCAGTATGTGGGAAATGTCACATCACGGATGCTGCGCTTCACTCACCTACTCTCACCTTCACGGACGCACACTGCACGCTACCGCAACAACAGCCAGGCTGGAGAATTCGAGGATGCCCTGTTGGACAATATCATCCCAGTCCCAACTCCATTTGTTTATAATGTTCATAATGATACTATGTACCAAAAACCTTTTCGTACTGCTTACTTGAATGACAAGGATGATTTCACCCTGATGATGGAATCATAGAATGTTCGAGTCAGACAGTCTATAAATTTTCAGGGACATATGTTAAGGTCTTAGATATCACAGAAAGCAATATTACATAGTTTTTCTACTACATAGTACCATGATATTGGACGAGCTAATGGAATGGATGATGTATTCTCGTCCAACAGGGCATCCATACAAGTCACCAACAGAAAGAACCTATTTTGAGTGTAAGAGGGAACCATGGAATTCAAAGTAGAGGACATACCACTTATCCTTATCCCATTGAGTCACTTTCTCCAGCCTGGCTTGCGGTAGCGTGCAGTGTGCGTCCGTGAAGGTGAGAGTAGGTGAGTGAAGCGCAGCGTCCGTGATGTGACATTTCCCACATACTGAGCTGGGCCCGGGGTCCTTGCCGGCTGTCTCCGAGGCGCGACTTTTCAAAATTCATTTTCCACAGACTTTTGGAAACCGCTGTAACCTAATTCAACTTGTCCCAGACAATGTAACGAAGCGTAGCTGTCAAGGGTGGAAATCCTGGCGCTAGCTACCTCGTTCAAGCTATGAGAATATGGATTGAATGTCAACAAACTCGGGAGAGCAGTACCCAAAACAGAGTCAAGAACGCTGCCTGAGAATGTCCATTGCCCGTGTATATGCATCATGCCAACACCGCTCGTGACCGCTTTCCCCAGCTGACCCTGGTAGCCCAACGGTGAAATCAAAGTCGGGGCAAGGCGCGATCTCAGCGAAGAAAGCAGCAATAGCCGGCACAGATTCTGCTTCAATAAGAGAGTCGATGACATCGATGGAAAATTTGCGCGGCAAGGTCAATCCAAGGCTCGCTGGTGACTCGCGGAATTCGGTATACCCTCGCGTATCAATGGCAAGGGCAACCCGGCTCATTGACCGACATGTCTGGAGAAGCTGTAAAAGTCCGTTGGGTGTGATTCCACCCAGCGTGTTCCAGCCCCACTGCGTATTGATGACAAGATGTTTCAAGCGAGGCCATGCCGATGCCAATGCTAGCAGTTCACTGTCCGTCAAGTCTACCTCCCAGCTGAGATTGAGGTCTATGCAACGGAGATTTCTGAACACCATGCATCGTTGCAAGTCCTCGAAGTTGAGCACATGCCTGCCATCCTCTCCGTCCAGCGCGCCTGACCACTGGCGCAACTCCAGTTTCCGGATGGTGCAACCGATGATCGATGTCTGCACATTGGCTAAGAAGGAAGAGAAATCTCGCTTGGAAGGACAGTTTTGAATGTTGGCAGTAAAATTCGTGATAACAGGCAGTCGGGTGTGGGATAGTAATCGGGAAATCGGGTCCAAGAAGTCGGAGGATAATATCAAGTGGTTCAAGTTGGGGAAGAAAAGGGGCGAGTCAGAACTTGAAGTTAGCAATGTGGCGCTTAGTGTGCACTCGAGCCAGGTCAACGCAGACATGCGAGAGAGATGTGCAAGAGTGTCCATGTCCAAGGCGATGTGACAACAATCCACAGTATGGAGGTCTCGCCACTGGCAGATATAACCGGAGAAAAACTTGCTAAAAGTGATATCAGGCTCCCGTAAATAGATGGAAAGTCTCTTGATATTCGGGGAGAACTTGGAAAACGACTCGAGGGAACCCTGCAACACACATGCAGCTTCCTTTGCGATGTACCGGACATCGAGGGATATCAGGGATGGAAAGGGCATGGTCAAGAAGTTCCGGATGTGGCTTTCAGTAACTCCATTAGCATAGAGGGTGTGGACATTTGGGAAGAGCAGCGCAGTGGTAGGAGGGTTTAAGAAGGTTCCAACAGATTCCCAGTCGAGTGCATCTCTCTCGGCCAGTATGAATCGAATGCGGCGTGTGTAACTCCGCAGAATACTCCACTCGACTTGTGTAAGTGATCTTTTAAACGAGTAGCGCTTGAGGGAAGAGGCAGGGAATATTCATTGTCAGACAGAGTGAAACGAACACTTGGTAGCGACTTACTTCGTCTGCTACCGAGTAATGAGCTGCTTCCGGAAGACATCTCGCTAGTGGGGAAGTGTCGACTAGCCTTTTCCAGAGTACATCCAGCGCTGGTTCCTTGAATGCGCGACACGTTCTGGCCAGAGCGGCGACATCAGAACTAGGGCGCCGCCAACCAGAACGATCAAAATGGCAAAATATATTCATAATAATCTCTTGTATCTGAAGCGCATGATGCATTGCAAGCTGAACGAGACGCTGTGCGTGCTGGCAATGGTGGGTGGAATATTAGAAAGTTGGACACTGGGGTTGTGAGAAAATTGTAATCGACTCTGAGGACTGTCAACCTGCGACATTTGAGTGTTAACGTTGAGTCACTGAACTGAACCGTCCCCGTGACGCTGATGGCGGCCCGCCCGAGGCTCCTGCCAGTCACGGTGTTCTCGTGCATCCTCAGGTGTCCTGAATACATCTCAGGATGAGAACTGGTAAACCATGAACAACATCAGATTCAAAAGGCACATGCACATCGAGAACGTCCGGGAAACGGTTTTTCTGAGGGCGAGTCTGTCTGGGAGTCTGGGATACATATATTCTGAGAAACCCGGCGCCGCGGGCAGTTCAGAAGCATCCACACCGCCGCCCGCCAGCGTCATCGCCGTCACTCGCTCAAAGGAAGCCACCTCGCCGCTGGTCCTCGCACCCTCTGCCCCTTTTCAGTATCCGCGCAATTCGCAGCTGGGTTCACATAGCAAGATGGCGACTCGGAGGTGGCGAGCGCCGAGCAGAGAGACAGGTCGAGGTTGTCAACTGCGTCAGGATGGGCGCTGGCGGTACGTGGGACATTGGTGATGGGAATCCCAAGCTTTCACTTGTCGATATTGAGTCGGACAGGTCGAGACGAGTAAGTCAGGAGCATCAATAGGTATCGGGGAGCACGGGCAACCTCAGTGACGAGAATATCGCCAGGTCGGACTTGACGAACCACCCGACAAATGCGAGCGCAGGAAACTCGGAAAGACGTACCTAAACCACCCTACCAGGCTGGGTGGCCCTTGCCGTCCTCTTCATCTTGCACTTTCGCAGCATATCACGGTACGTGTTGCACGCGAACGCATGTACACATACAGACAATTATCTGTATGCGCATGTGTGCTTGCTCGCACACTCACCTCTTGCTCCCGCAGTTCGGTCAATACCTGCAGGTATACTTGTCACGTACCCGACACTTCCAACGCATCCCTGACGCCTCCAACATGTCCCAAACGCCCTTAACGTGTCTTCAACGCCTCAAATACATCGCCAACGCGTCCCCGACAGCTCCAACACATTCCCCACCCCTCGAACGCCTCCCCACATCTCCAGCGCCTCTAACGCGTCCCCAACGCCTTGAATGCGTCCCCGCCGCCTCAAACGTTTCCCCTACGCCTACAACGCCTCCCCTACGCATCCAACACATCCCCTACGCCTCCAACGCGTCCAATGCCTCCCCCAAGCCTCCAACGCGTCCCCGACGCCTCCATCACATCATCCCCCACACCTCGAACGCATCCCCAACCCCTCCAGTGCGTACCCACCTCCTCCGATACGTACCCTACACTTCAAACGCCTCCCATATGCCCATATTGCGCCTTGGTAGCACCCTCGATCTCGACGAGGATATGCTTCCCATAGAGGTGGATGGAGACGAAAATTGCTACCGTACAGACACAGAGGCAGGAGACGCTGGAAGTATGAACACGCGGAGGTTTACTTGGCCTATCGTCGATTGACATCACAGCTTTTGCAAATGCCGTCTTCTCAATCCGTGCCTACCCAGCACTTAAGCGGGGTGAGTACCAAGCGGTCGTGGTATCGGCATTGTTGACCTGGAACAGGAGGAAGTGCGTGTACGCGGGGATTTACTACTTGGCCTGTTAACGCCACACGAGGTTTTTGCGAATGTCACGGCGCGGTGGCCGACAAATATCTTGCGCGCGAGCGACTTCGTCAGAACGCAATACGAAGACCCTGCGAACGACATGTTTTCAAATGAACGTGAGTTGATTCGGGACAACAAGCTCCTCGGCAACTTCAGCCTCGTTGGTATCCCTCCTGCGCCGAAGGGTGTCCCTCAAATTCAGATCACATTCAACATTGATGCAGGTAAGTTCGCACGATAAGTTTTATTTGACATACACTGACCGCTTTCTAGATGGCATTGTCAATGTCTCCGCTAAAAAAGATCAATCGATGACCATTGCTTCTTCGTCGGGTCTTAGCGACAAGGACATCGAGTGTATGGTTTCGGATGCTGAGCAATACGCCGAATCCGACAAGGCACCTCGTGCTCTTATTGAGGAGGCAAACGAGGGTGAATCTGTCTGCTCCGATACTGAGAAAGGTCAGTCCATATTTCTCGCATGCGTGACGTAGTGCTCATACTGTCCTGCTTAGCCATGACCGAGTTCAAAGACCAGCTTGACGCCACCAAGAAGGAGAAAGTCAGCAAGCTTGTCGGAGAACTCCGTGAATTGGCTGCCAAGGGCTAGGTCGACGATGCCTCGGTTACCGCGGACCAGATTCGGGAGAAGATCAGCGAGACCCAACGAGCGTCACTCGGTCTTTTCCAAAAGATCTACGAGAAGCGCGATGCTGAAAACACTGCCTCCGAAGCACCATCGGAAAACAAGGAGGAGAAGAAGGATTAAATCCTCCGTCCGTGTCCAAGTCCCCGACTCATTGATCATCTTTGCTCGATCTCGTGGCCTTCTCGCCGTCCCTTCGTTTGCATCCACCCGTCTCGCTATCCGCACTCCCATCGTCCAGCATCACATAGATTATGAGAAAAGTACCACCACCTATACGTACTCTATTTGTGTCTTGTTTAACTGTCATCATAAACCTCTACTTTATGTACATAGTGGAGGAACGAGTCTTGGAGACACCAGATTTCGTGACCATAAACTGCAAGACATCCTCTTCCCGCTCAAATCTGCGTGATGCTCACTATGCGAGTTCGGGTTCACCGGCGCCACCGATGACACAGGGACTCGGAAGATGGCAACTGAGTTTTCCTGCCGTGGCTCCCTTATAGGGCCTTTCCTTGCCGTAATTGGGACAGCGAATGGTATGGACACCTTCAAATAAAAACACTGACACCTTGTTGTGAACACCACGGTGGTCGTTTGCATGGAAACCTGGTCTCCGAGTTGGCGCTTCCAAATTACGTCGGCGGATGCCTGACTCAGATCCCGATCCATTCGATCTGTTCTCGGAAGGTTGTACTAGTATACTGATCATCATCCGCCACGATGCGTCTGTAGGATCTCGGCCGGGGTGAAAGGCTGGTCGAGGTGAGGAGCATTTGCAATGGCAACCTTGGGAGCCAGATATCTTGATGGTTACGCTTGCTTTGGATGCGCCTGTGTATTAGTCTAAGTGTACGTGTTTCCCTATCCATCCTTTCAGTCACGGCGAACAGATCGATGGTGTAGATTTCGCATGACACTTTCGTTTCTCGTTAGCGTGCGTCATCGTCCGCACCGAGGGTCGATCTTGTTCTCGCGACATGAGACAATTGCATGAGGCATATCCACCATCGCCGAGGTCACCAATACGGATGATTATATGCTGGAGGCTTGAGTACCAATATTACATGACTTGAAATGTATAGAACATTGTTCGTGGATACAAATTACAACTTAAGAGTGTTGGCATAGAAGGTGAGATAAAATATACCTAAAGCGGTGAGAGAATTTGCTGCCGTGGGGTTGGATCTGGACATGGAAAATTGTACTGCGAGCCTCATCAAGTAAAAAGTCACGGAAGGATGAGTGAAGTAGACAAATGGGCTCATCTTCGTCGAGCATTCCAATGAGGAGAGATCCAAGGGCTTCGATAGTCGGCCGAATCACCGGATCTCCGCCACGAAGAGATGAAAGGGAAGTGAGAGGCAATGGTTCCTTGAGTGTGAGCACAATTGCCATGACCTTTCGAAATTGTGCTCGAGAATCTTCCGAGGTGAACAACTGACTCAATATTGTGTGATAGAGGTGGTCCAACAAGCAACTGCCAGTGCTGTCCACGTTGGCGGATTGCAAGATCTTGTCAAGCCGCTGAGATGGAGAGAGTCCACTGAAATCATGATACCCATTGATGAATCCACACGCAGTGGATGCCCACTGGAACAATTGTTGAGAATGATTGACGAGGTTTTGACAACGCGCCATGTCCGCAGGAGATTTGAAATCAAAGTGCAGACGAAGCGCGTGGTGGATAAACCTTTCAACGTCTCTGTCAACAATCTCCTGCGGGATGTCGTCCATTATTATGCGGACAATCCGAGGACCAGGCGGAAGTGCTGCGATGATGTCTTCTTCCGCGCGAGCCGTGATGAGAAAACGAAGATTCCACGGTAGTGCATTCTCGGCAATTGTCTGAGAAATGGTGTGTAGAAGCTCTTGGCGACTTGCCCGATCGCCACACTCGTCGAGGGCGTCGATGACGATGACGATGGGCCCGATAGGGTAGAGCTCCTTGCTAGGTTCAATGATAAATCTGTCAACTTGTTCCATAGGACACGATGATGTACGAAGCGCTCGATTGTCTTTCACGACCTCCCAGAGGGCAGACTTGTACTGGGGGTCGAGCTCGGAGAGGTCACGCGCGATAGTGCTGAAAAGATATTTTGGGTTACGATTTGCAATTTCGGCCTCAGCGAAGAAATATGATGAACCCAATCGTTTCTGCCCGTTATATATGTGAGCGATTGTGTGAGCCACCGCTGACTTTCCTGATCCAGCGACGCCAGTCAGAAGACACACTTGTGGGGCATTTTCTTTGGGATCATGAATAATGTCAAAGATTTCGGAGATGAGTGACTGGCGTGTCGCTGGCAGGCATCCCTTCTCCGGGTCAAACCTAGCGTCGAAAGCATGTGGTATGTCGCTCAGATCGATGGATTCCCCTGCATTTCAGGTCTGTGAACGTCTGACTGCAGTTACAAGACGTCAGACCTACCGGTGTCTTTGACAGGATTCAGATAACGAGAGACAGTGATCCCTATATCAGACATCACGTATTTTTTTCATCCAAATCGCTAGACAGAAATCAGTGGTGGTCGAGGTCTCAGGTGATGCAAGTGGTGACGGACACAAGTTCTTCAAGTTGTCTTTGCAGTATTGATGAAGACCCGCACTCCGTCACCTGCCAGGCTGCTGAACTAGAAGCGTGATAGTCTTGATGTGTGCCTAGATTTCCTTCACCTGCAAGTAGCTTGCCGGGGGAGTGATAAGAGAACAAGGATCCGGGCTTGTTCTAGGGACTCCTTGTGCATTAGGGGCTTCGAGTACCTTCCTTTATTGGTGCCACTGGTGGAGCATGCACGAATGTGCTTACGTATTCTTTCGGTGCACGTCAACACTACTCGTAGAGGCTAATCAGAATCCTTGCTTGACAACGTACCGTCGCACTCCACAGCAGTAGCACCCCCATGTCGACATCATCTCCACTATACCCCATTCCAAAACTGCACGCTGAAATCCGCACCAAAAATAACGATTCGATATTCAAGTTACGAGCTGCGAGCGTACCAAAAGAATGTCAAGAACACTGACTGAGAGCGACATTCGCCCTGCGACATGCATCATACCAACAGTCCATGTGATCCGTTCTTTCCATCTACCATAAGCGAGAAGGAAAAAACTGGGGCAAGGCGCGATACTAGAGTCTAGCAAGGAAAGCAGCGATGGCAGAAACAGATTCTTTCAAGCTTGGCCGTCGGGGGTGGATAACCTGATGCTAGTCATCCTGTTCGAGTGATGTGATTGACTGTCACCAGACCCGAAAGAGCGGTACCCAAAAGCCCAACGGTCCACGTGAGTCTCTCCCTCGCTATCCCGCTGCAAATTGTGGTAGGCACGGAAAGGAAAGTTGGGGCGACACGCGAGACCAGAAAGGAAAGCGACAATGTAGCAGCCCGTTTGGTGTGATTCCACCTAGCGTATACAGCCCTGTATCGCATTTATGAAGGGATATTCCAAGTGCGGCAATGCTGATGCTTGGAGACGCGGAAATGGCGAGTCACCTGAAATTTTGGGAGAAACGACTCAAGGGAACCCTATACCACATCTTAATTTTCGTCCGTGAACCCAACAGCAAGGGAAACGAGGGATGGAAAGGGCATGGACAACAAGCGCTTGCTTTCAGCTAACCCAGAAGCACGCCGGAGATGGTGGAGATTTGGGAGGAGTGGCTCAGTGGGAGGAGGGTTTAAGAAGGTCCCGACGGATTCCCAGCCGAGTAAATGACTGTTGTAGAACGCTGACTGAGAATGGCATTTGCCCGACGATGTACATCAAACCAATAGTTCCTGTAACGATGTCTTCGAAAATTGGAAGAACCAGCAAGAAATGAAGGGTAGGGGGAACGCGCGATACTAGCAAGGAGGGCAGCCACGGCCGGCACAGATTCTGCTTCAATGGGAGAATCAATAACATGGATGGAAAGCGTGCGTGGAAAGGTCGATCCGAGGCTCGCCGGCGATTCACGGAATTCGGTATAACCTCGCGTGTCGATGGCAAGGGCAACCTCCCTCAGCGACGGACATGTCTGGAGAAGCTGTACCAGTCCGTCTGGTGTGATTCCATCTGACGTGTTCCAGCCATACGCACTAATTATGGAGAACTGTTCCAAGTGCGGCCATGCCGATGCCAATACTAGCAGTTCACTGTCCGTCAGGTTCACGTCCCAGGCGAAATCGAAGACCAAACGACGGAGATTGGTGAATGCCATACATGGCTGCAGGTCCTCAAAGCCAAGTACAGGTCTGGGATGCTCCAAATGCATTCCGACGATCGCTGTGATCTGCATGCCAAACGTATCTGTACACCTCAGTTCTTGCAAGGTGTGATCGATAACGGATGCCCGAACACTGGTCAAAAAGGAAGAGAAACCCTGCTTGGAAGGACAACTATTAACTTGGGTAATAACATGCGTGATAGCAGGGAGTTGGATCCGGGAGAGTGTCAGAAAAATCGGGTCCAAGAGTTTAGAACACAATGTCAGGTAGCGCAAGTTGGGGAAGAGAAGGGGTGAGTCGGAGGGTGGCAATGTAACGGTCGGCGTAAAACTGAGAATGGTCAACGCAGGCATCCGGGACAGATGCACAAGAGCCTCCACTCCAAAGGGAATGCCAGGACAATCCACGGAGTTGAGGTCTCCCCACTGGCAGACGTAACTGGAGAAAAAATTGATGAATTTGATATCGGGTCGAGACGCGTAAATGATGAGGTTCCTGAGATTTTGGGAGAACTTGAAAAGCGACTCGAGGGAACCCCGTACCACATCTTGATTTTCGTGACTGAACCCGACAAGAAGGGAAATGAGGGATGGAAAGGGCATGGACAACAAGTGCTTGATTTTGGTTTCAGAGGCTAATGCTAGTAACCCAGAAGCATGGAGATGGCGGAGATTTGGGAAGAGTGGCTCAGTGGCAGGAGGGTTCAGGAAATTTCCGACAGATTCCCATTCGAGGTTATCCCTGCCGTGGTGCATGGATCGAATGCGACGTGTGTAATTCCGAAGGATCCCCCACTCGACCTGTGTAGGCGGTCTAGTGAACGAGTAACGCTTGATGGAACAGGGAGTAGATATTCGCTATCAGACAATGCAAAACGAATACCGGGAGCCATCTTACCTTGTCGTCTCCCCTCGAGGCTGTTTGCGAATAGTGAGATGCTTCTGGAAGACACCTTGCTAGCGGGGATGGGTCGAGCAACTCTTCCCAGAGGACATCCAGCGCTGGTTCTTTGAATGTGCGACACGTTCTGGCCAAAGTGAATAGATCCGAAGCAGTAGTACTAGTTGTAGGAAGACATGGTCTCGCCAGAGCGGGTAGATCGGAAGCAGTCTCCTGAGGATGAAAGTGGCCAAAAATATTCAGAAGAATATCTTGTATCTGAAGTGCGGGATGCATAAGACGGCAGAGGTGAACGACGAAATACAGCGTCAAAAACTGTAATACGATGGGGTTGGTATCAGGCTTGGAACTCAGGCTAGTACACCACGTGGCATGAACAACTAAACTGGCGACCCGCTCAAACGAGAAGTATCATAGACCACACACATCTCCATCTACGAAAGATTACCACGCTTCGACGCGCCATCCAACAGACCCAACACCCTGCACCTCTCTCACCGCCGCCTTCCGTTGCACCCTCGCCTCGGCCAATCCACCCCGACACGTGCAACGTATCCAATCGGAGCGCATTGCAACAACAACTCTCAGGCTGACAGTCGTGTATGATCCAGCGGCGTCAACTTGGGAGAGGGAAGGCTAGACTTGGACTCGGAGGCAGACGCGGACGGCACCTTCATCTTGCATCTTGCGAGAATCAGTTTAACTTGTCCCAATCCATGTAACGAAGCTTACTTGTCAAGGGTGGCGCTATGTAGTCACTCTGTCAAGGATATGAATTGAATGTCACCAGACGTGGAACAGTCGTACCAAAACAGAGTTAAGATTGCTGACCGAGAGCGTCCCGTAACCGATCATATACATCATACCAGCCTTCCTCGTAATCGCTTATCCCGGCAGCTAGCGCCGAACGCCCAACCTGGAAAGTCCAGTTGACACAAGGCGCGATCGCAGTGAAGAAGGCGGCGATGGCCGGCACAGATTCTTCTTCAATGAAGGAGTCAAGGACATTGAAGCAAAACGTGGGTGGCAACATAAACCCCAGGCTCTCCGGTGATTCACGGAATTCGGTGTAACCTCGCGTATCGATGGCAAGGGCAATGTCGCTCAGCGATGGACACGTCCGAAGAAGCTCTAGTAGTCCGTTGGGTGTGATTCCACCAAGCGTGTTCCAGCCCCACTCTCTGTTTATGAGGAGATGTTCCAAGTGAGGCCATGCCGATGCCAATGTCAGCAGTTCGTTGTCCGTCAAGTCAACCTCCCAGGTGAGATTGAGGTCTATGCGACGGAGAGTGCTGAACGCCATACATGGCTGCAGGTCCTCGAAGCCAAGTAAACGCTCTTCATCCCGCATGCGTAGGAACTCTCCGCCAAACGTCAGTTCCTGGATGGTGTGAACGACAACGGATGTCTGAACACTGGCCAAGAAGGAGGAGAAACCCTGCTTGGAAGGACAGCTGTCAACGTAGACAGCAAATTGCGTGATAGCAGGTAGTCGGGTGCGGGAGAGTAATTGCGAAATCGAGTCCAAGAATTCATAAAATAACTCCAGGCGATACAAGTTGGTGAAGAGGAGGGGCGAGTCAGAAGGTGGAAATGCACTCAGCGAGCAGCTGAGGCGGGTCAACGCAGGCATACGGGAGAGATGTTCAAAAGTGCCCACATCCAGGGGGATACTAGTACAACTCAGAGAGTTGAGGTCTTGCCACCGGCAGATATAACTGGAGAAAAATTTGCCGAACGCAATAGTATCGAACATCAAGCTGACGTAAAGTCTCTTGATACTTGGGGAGAACTTGAAAAACGACTCGAGGGGACCATGAAACACAGAGGAGGCATTCGGCCCTGTGTACGAGACTCCAAGGGAAATCAGGGATGGAAAGGGCATGGACAATAAATGCTTGATTTTGCTTTCAGTTGATGCGACGGCATAGAGATCGCGGAGATTTGGGAGGAGTGGTTCAGTGGTAGGAGGGTTCAAGAAAGTGCCGACAGATTCCCAATCGAGTCTATCCCACGCGTCCAGCATGGATCGAATGCGATGTGTGTAACTCCGAAGGATCCTCCACTCGATCTCTGTAAGTGATCTACTAAACGAATAGTACTTCGGGGTCCTCTGCGAGAACAGTATTCGTATCAGACAAAGTAAAATGAACACCTGGAAACTACTTACCTGGTCTACTTGCGAGTAACGATATGCTCCTGGAAGGCATATTGCCAGCGGGGATGGGTCGAGCAACTCTTCCCAGAGGACATCCAGCGCTGGTTCTTTGAATGCGCGACACGTTCTGGCCAGAGTAGGTAGATCGGAAGCAGAACTCTCCCAAGTAGGAAGACGACAATGACCAAATATATTCAGAACGATCTCTTGTATTTGAAGCACGTGATGCATCGCAAGGCGACCGAGGATGCTGGAGTGGGGCGGCCGTGTCACAAGAGGTACGAGGGTAGGAGAGAGCAAGGGTAGGAGTGTAGGGGTCCACAAGGGGTCCAGGCCGGCGTGTAGCGTAGAGTAGAAGCAAATTGCAATCGACGAAGGACAGAGCGAACTTGAAATACTGAAAGAGGGTATGTTATACGACCCGGGTCCGCACTGTCAACCTGCTAGTAAAACCGAGCTGTGTCACGCTGACCGCGGCTGACCGCGGCCCGAGAGGGCCGACGGCGATGCTCCTGCCGATGTTGTCCATCCCTTGCCTCAAGTGTCCTCAATGCGGACCCCAGCCTCGTCATGGATATCACTGGCAGCTGCCGCGAGTGGAGTCATTGTTAAACTTGAAGTGGCCACTGTTTAGGCTTCACCTTGCGCGTAGTCTAAGTCGAGGTGGAAAGCGTATCTCATCGAAATATTGTCTCCCGGGCTGGACTATTAGTAGCGCCGCCAGCGTCGCTTCTTCTCACTGCGACCGGTTTTCCGTTCAGACGATTCAACCTCAATGTACGATACAGGCTGCCACAGCAACCGGCAAGTTGTCTGTGTCCATTCTCGAAAACATCAAGACCCTTAGTTCTTGCTGTGCTTCAAGTTGTCATGTTACAATGCCGCTGTAATTGGCAGTAAAAAAAGACCACTTGAAGATCGCATTCATCGGCGCTCGAGAACCATCAATCTTGGCATTGTTAACGGTACCGTACGGTGAGTCCACTCTGCACAGCATCTCGATCGAACACCGGCACAGTTCCTTGAAGCCTGCCCCATCCGTGGTGCCTTCCAACAACGCATGAATTCTCGCAACAAATTCATCAAGGAAACGAGGATCGTGTATTTGGAATTCCTCGTGATTGAAGGGCATGAGCAAATCAATATTTACGAGAGCCTGACATCTGTGACGAAGGCTACGTTAGTTTCAACCTTTTCAGTCCATGTAACTAAGAATCGGAAGAACGGTACCCAAAAACAATGTTAAGAACGCTGACTGAGAACGTCATTTGCCTGACGAAATGCATCATACCAATGGGTCCTGCAATGAAATCTTTGCAAATTGGAAGAAACAGCATTATATGAAATGTCAGGGTAGGGGGAACGCGCGATACCAGCGAGGAAATCAGCCATGGCCGGCACAGATTCTGCTTCAACAGCAGAATCAATGACATGGATGTAAAGCGTGCGTGGTAAGGTCAATCCGAGGCTCGCCGGCGATTCACGGAATTCGGTATAACCTCGCGTGTCGATGGCAAGGGCAACCTCCCTCAGCGACGGACATGTCTGGAGAAGCTGTACCAGTCCGTCTGGTGTGATTCCAGCTGACGTGTCCCAGCCATACGCAATAATTATGGAGAACCGTTCCAAGTGCGGCCATGCCGATGCCAATACTAGCAGTTCACTGTCCGTCAGGTCCACGTCCCAGGTGAAAATGAGGTCTAGATGATGGAGATTGGTGAATACCATACATGGCTGCAGGTCCTCAAAGCCAAGTACAGGCCTGGGATGCTCCGAATGCGCTCCAATGATCGCTGAACCCCGCAAGCCAGACGTATCTGTATACACCAATTCTTGCAAGGTGTGACCGATAACGGATGTCTGAACACTGGTCAAAAAGGAAGAGAAATCCTGCTTGGAAGGACGGCTGTTAACTTGGGCCGTAAAATGCGTGATAGCAGGGAGTCGGAGCCGGGAGAGTAACCGCGAAATAGGGTTCAAGAATTTAGAATAGAATGACAGGTGGTGCAAGTTAGAGAAGAGAAGGGGCGAGTCAGACGGTGGCAATGTAGCACTCGGCGTAAAACTGAGAATGGTTAACGCAGGCATGTGGGACAGATGAACAAGAGCCTCCACTCCCAATGGAATGTCAGCACAATGCACAGAATGGAGGTCTCGCCACCGGCAGATATAACAGGAAAAAAAAGTGAAGAATGTGATATTGGGTTGAGACGCGTGAATGGTGAGGTTCCTGAGATTTGGGGAGAACTTGAAAAGCGACTCGAGGGAACCCCGTACCACATCTTGATTTTCGTGACTGAACCCGACAAGAAGGGAAATGAGGGATGGAACGGGCATGGACAACAAGTGCTTGGTTGTGATTTCAGCTAACCCAGAAGCATGGAGATGGCGGAGATTTGGGAAGAGTGGCTCCGTGGCAGGAGGGTCCAAGAAGATTCCGACAGATTCCCATTCGAGTTTATCCTTGTTGTCGAGAATGGATCGAATGCGACGTGTGTAACTCCGAAGGATCCCCCACTCGTTCTGTGTAAGCGATCTGCTAAACGAGTAGCGCTTGCTGGAACAGGGAGAATATCAGACAAAGTAAAACGAAGACTGGAAACCATCTTACCTTGTCATCTTCCCAAAAGCCTATTTTCGAGTGATGGGATGCGTCCGGAAGACATCTTGCTAGTGGGGATGGGTCGAGTAACTCTTCCCGGGGGGCATCTAGAGCTGGTTCTTTGAATGCGCGACACGTTCTGGCTAGAGCGGGTAGATCTGCATCGGAAGTACCACTCTTCCTAGGAAGACGACAATGATCAAAGATATTCAGGAGAATCTCTTGTATTTGAAGCGCGGGATGCATGAGACGACAGAGGCAAACGACAAAATACACCAAACTCGGTTATCGGCCCCACTGTCGCATGGCACCACGCACTTCCACTCAAACGCGAATAAATAGTTAGGTATCTTAGTCCCCACACGTCTGCACCAACCATGTTGGCGATGATCGTCCCATCTAGACACATCTCCATCTACGAAAGAACACCATGCTTCAACGCGCCGCCCACGCCCCGTCCAACCGATCCAACACCCCCTGCACCTCTCTCACCGCCGCCTTCCGTTGCACCCTCGCCTCGGGCCAATCCGCCCCCGATACATGCAACGCATCCAATCGCAGCAACGACTGTAGCAACAACTCTGACAGTCGTGTATGGTCCAGCGGCGTTGGCGTTGACTCGGCAGGGCCAGACTCGGACTCGGACAGCGCGAGCGCCTGCACGAACGCATCCACGTCCGGCAAAAGCGTCTCCCGCACCCTCTCCAACTCGGCTCGTATCGCCAAAATCGTACTCTCCTCCGTTTGTGGTGTAGTGCTGGTAGGTGCCTTGGGGGATGGAAACGCAGGGGACGTTTCAGGAGCCAGCGTATGCCCGCCGATCAACGCGATCGTCGAGTTCTCCTTGAGTTTATACGTCGACACTGTCCCAATGCAATGCCACCATCGTCGATAGACAGAAGCGCGTGAGCGTGTTTGAAAGCAAACGAGAATGAGAATAGGGACGCACGCGGAGCATTGTCCTCCTTCATCACCGCACCCTTGTACACCAACTTGAACGACCCGACCGGGAGGTGGGTATAAGCCGCCAGGTCGGCACGAAGTTTTCCCAGTGGCGTGTTGAGAGGTGGGATTGGGAAATGGAGGACGTCGCGACCCCATTTGACGTGAATCATGTCGTGAAAGGAGCGGCGAGTGTGGGTATGGGTACGGGGGGTGTACTGGACAAAGATGGAACGAACGAGTGCGAGGACCGCACGGAAAGTCAGCACAAGGCTGAGCGCGACTGGCGATCGTCAAAGAAGAAAATTCGTCAGGCCTGAGCGTACAAAGATTTTTCGGGGGCGCATTACCAGAGTAAAGTGGAGACAGCTTGACTCGACAGCTCAAGATTTGAATCCGAGACAAATTCTGCGTTTTGTGTGATGTGGCCAGAAACGGAAGCCGCAGAATGTTGCGGTACTAGCACGCTTTCAGTCCAAATAACCCCTGTATTCGCCGAACTAACACTGGTCGACGATACACTTTCTAACCGATACAAGAACGAATCGGTCAGCCTTAACCGGTGGAACAACCAGCTATCACAACCATGAACAACGAAAAAATGACCAGATGATTGCAGACAACACGACGAATGACTACCCCGGGAAAAATAGTGTAGCTAAGCGTTGGTAAGTAGATTCAGGAATGTGTGCATGTAACAAGTATGGGAGGGGTATTAAACTGCCAGCATTGGTAGTGTACATGGTGATGCCCGAGGATGGAGAGGGGTAAGCGTGTGGGCTCTCCCGGTAGCCGGTGGATGAATCGAGAATTGGTGCGGCAAGGGCTTCTGCATCGCAGAGTTTGCAGGTAGACAAGACCATTGCATGAGGTAATAGTGAAGTGGAGCCTTGAGTAACATGTGAATCTCGTCGGACACAATTTGTCATGGATCACCGGTCGCGAGGGGAAGAGCGCGGAGATGGAGTGGCCCGCCTCGAGAGGAAGTTACAACGTGAAAAGCATCTTTGAGAGACTGCGCTCACTCGTAGATAGCAAACCCTCGTCTTCCCCGGTCTCGCCACTCGATTGCGCGCGCCGCCCAATCTGCCATATCGACCTTGCGCTCTACGTCCATCATCATCCACGGGTGTGCCTGCAACACCTAGTCAGTATACCCATCGCCTAGGAAGAACATGAGGTAACACTCGCAAGCAGCTCAGGGTATGTCGCCCGCTCATCAGCATTTTTGATCAGGCACCGCCGTACCCAATCACGTGCTTCGGGAGACCATTTCCGCCCAAGAGGCCTTCCATCACCATTTTCGCTCACGTCTGCGGTCAGTGTGCCATCAATGATTTCATCCGGGGTGTCGTCGTCATCCGGGAGTCCAGGTGCTTCACCATCGACGATGGCGCTAAGCTGTGCAAAAACGTTTTCGTACGTTTCAGGTGGGTATGGGTACCTGAGACGGATAAAGAGTAAGATGGAGCAGGGTGGAGCATGGTGAGAGAAAATGACACGCACTTTCCCTTAGCAATCTCCACAATTGAAAGACCAAGGGACCAGACATCAGCGCTAACGGTATATGAGGTAAAGGCATCGTCAACGTTTGACGACGAGGGAGAAGATCCCTTTATCCGCTCGGGCTGTGAATTGCGACCAAAGATAAAATTGGATGACGTCAACGGAATGGAAAAATTGAAGACAACGGAGCGCGTGACTCACAGCCATATAACTTTGGCACCCCACGTTGGTGCGGGCTATGCTTTTTTCGAGTTGGCCGCTTACACCGAAATCACACAGCTTAATTTCGCCTTTGCGGTTGACGAGAATGTTGGTCGGCTTTACGTCGCGGTGCATGACACCCAGGTGATCTTTGAGGAAGGCGAGCCCTTTGGTCATCGATGAAGCAATGCGTCCCAGGTGTTCTTCTGTGAGGGGAGCCGGGCTGGAAGTCCAAGCGGAACCTGGACTGGACGAAAGACTAGGGGGGAGGGAGACATTCCCGTTTGGGAAACAACATAGCGAGGCAAGGGAACCACCATCCATGTGCTCCATGCAATAGTAGACGCATGATTCGACAAAGAATGCACCATAGAACTCGACGATGAACTGGCTTACGGCGCGATGAAGGATGTCAAGTTCCATAAGAATGCCGTTGAGCCTTGTGGAATCGAGTTCTAAGCGAATCTCCTGAGGTAAGTGAAAGATGTAGGGTCAATGGATGACGTATGGGGTGGAGATCCATAGACGTGCCTTCATGGCCATTGCGACGTTGGTTGGCTTATGAAGCACCTTTTTTACGGTCCCATAGTTGCCCCGACCGAGCTCGTGTTCGAGAACGAGCTGCTCCATATTGATCGCATATGAGGACCCGCTTGAGAAATCAACGCCAGAGGCGTGGAGGACGGCCTTTCCGGCAAAATTGAGCCGGCCAGATGGATCGCTGATCGAAAGGTTCAAGACAAGAAGGAAAGCAAGGAAGAGCGTAGGGACGTACACGATTTTGTTGAAGTTTGCAAAAGGGGTATCAAACTTGGAGGGGGCACGACGACCAGCATCGGCCAATGAGGGTCTGCCTGCTCCAAGGCCAGCGTTTACAGCACCAATGGCGGCATCTGGATTTATATCCGACAACTTGAAGCTGGGCTTGTTGCGTTTGGCGGAGGAAGCA
This sequence comes from Imleria badia, assembly GCA_015039435.1. Lineage (NCBI taxonomy): Eukaryota > Fungi > Basidiomycota > Agaricomycetes > Boletales > Boletaceae > Imleria > Imleria badia. The sequence goes on from MU130792.1 coordinate 36,526, forward strand.
GGGGCTACGGGACGACCTCGGGAGGCAGAGGAGGGTGGGAATGAGTTGGGGGGTTGTACGAGAGGGCGTTGTGTGTCATCTAAATCCGTGCGCTGCAAAGTCTGTGCAGCGGAGTCAATGATGGAGAACGAAGCGGAGCTTGGTGACCCGGGTGACCCCCGGTTAAGCATCTGGGGGGTGAACATGAAGAAAAGGGGAAGAAGAGAAGAAGAGAGGGACGCACGGCTATCATCTTTGCCTGGAGAGATGGTGGAATAGGAGCGTTGCCTGCCTTGTCTCTGTTCGCGAGGAGACCGCTGAGGGTGTTCCTCGGCGGTGGGCCCGACTGGCCATGAGGCTGCGGACGGTTTGGTTGTCTCTGAGAAGCTAAAGGGAACGGTGGAGATCTCGTAGTAAAAGATTGTTGCGAGTCTTGTGGGATATTTTGAGAGTCGAGGTCATGGTCGGTGTGCTGCATGTTAGTCGGCTTCGAGGACGTGGAGGAACAGCGATAATCGAGATTTCCATATATATCAGCACTCGCTCGTCACATGTCACACCTTACCAAGGTCAATACAGTCGTCACTGACAACGACGGCAAGTCGTCGAGAGCCCATCTCCGCGGTCACGCGAGTTGCTGTACACGTCGATATGAGCTTGACACGCGGTCCAGGTGGCTCCCTCGTTGCAGTCGACACGTCCCGAGTCTTCCTCGGTACAGCATTACATAGCACATCCCGTGAGCTCCTCACCCAAATTCAATAGGTGGGCTTTCATCTCCGTAGCGCGAGTACCAAGGAGGGAGGTGAGTGACCGAGTCTCCCTGTAGATCTTCGATGATCCGTCCGGGATAGACATTTTTATCCGCACCCCGCGAAGACAATTAGCAGCCGAGGAGCGATGACATCATGTTCTTCCCCACTCTTACTCTCTCGTCCTCCGTGGTGTCATCAATTCACAGCGGCGATCAAATCCACCCTTGTATTCTTTGCTGTAATCACCCTGGAGCAGTCACTCCCGTGACTCCACCAACCTTCCGGCACGACGGCGTGCGGATCCGCGCAGTCCACGTATGTATCAACTTCTCTATGTTTTGCGCGCTAATCCCTCATCCGAGCTCCGGAAGAGATGAGTCCTCCGAGGTTTTCCAACATGGACTGCCTGCTTCCGCTTGAAAACGCCCGAGTTGAAACTCAGATGCGGCGACATTCATGTTCATTTCGCATGTTGGCCAATCATGTTACTCAACAGTATCAGCACTGGCACACGTTCTTCGACTTCTCGCTGAAAATGCCATGTAACTTACCCATGGCGTCATCAAAAGATGTGGACCGGCTTGTAACCCGGTTGGTTCAAGCCATGCTGTATGTGTAGCGAAACGTAAGCCCTCCTGAAAATGGGGAAAACGATTGCGATTTATCCCTTCCCCTTCCCCTCCAAGTATCACGCCTTCGTCCCTGAGAAGCAGGTGACCTCTCGCTTCTTTCATGTTCGATGACAGACGCCGCGCCGTGTAGTGGGATCCAACCTTCCTCCCAAAGCGATCACCGCCGATGATCCCATCCAGGAACCGGAGCTGCAACCCGACAGGAAACAAACTCGTGATACGGCTCTAGGTTCTGTCGTGCAGGTTCAGTTTACACGAACACCGTCGGGTTGGTGGGGTTGAGCAACTACCGGACCAATAACATTTTTACCTCAACGTCCGATTACTATTTTTCCGTCAGGGTGAACAAGGACAATGCAATCGGAGGTATGTTGTCAGTCACAAAGCAAGGATCGCATATCCGGTGAGTTCGAATCCCGGGCTGCCAACGTCAGAGACGGCACTCTGCCAGGCTGTGCGATCAGGGGTCATCAGGGTACAGGGATAAAGTATATTATATTGAGCAACTTGGAGCGGGGACAAAGCATGTTACTATCATTGAATACAATACCCATCCGAGACAGGGTCCTGTCTTGATATATTTTGCCTTCTATAAACCAATGGGGTCATATAAGCATACTGACCAACCGTCAAACACAAACTCTGGGGAAGATCCGGATGTGCTGTGTTCCGGAATATCGGACCGGATAAAAGCTGAAGATATTGATTGGCTCGAGATTACCTGCGTGGTTAACTGCATCCCTCGCTGGTCGGATCAGTCTCAGCCGCCGTCTCGTTCGCCTCCTTCTCACGGTCGTGGCGAACTTATCATCGACAGACAATACCAGCTGTCAACGCGAAACGGATGCATCCTAAGTAGTTCCGGAGTATCTCACCCCTTATCTGAATGGGGTGGTTTATATTCGCTGCGCTGATGGGGCGCAGGGTTGGTATAGAGACATGTAAGGAATATCAATATCTAAATCATTGCTACATCCGGACGAAACGTGGAATATCCGGGTTCGTCTTAGATAGTCTAAGTTATGTATGTTCAAGGAATGCGTTGGGATGTCAAGTCGATGGCAGCGGCGCGAATGCCCCCCTTGCCTGTGTCCTATTCGCCTCTCGTTTGACCTGACGTTCTTCCCTCAACGTCGCGATCTCATCCATAGAGATCCTCTTGGACGGCCACGTCAGTCAATTTCCACCAGAGCGCATGCTCGGGAGCTGCATATCCTCCAATAGCTGGTCCGCCGCTTGTGGCCACCTTGGCGTGCCAGGCGTGGGCATTTCAGTCGGGGTGCAGGGAGAAAGAGAAAAAAGGAATCAATACGCACGTCGTCAGTGCGATCCCGCTACTTGACCCACAGCAGCATGTCCGGGAATCGCTTCCTCATCCAGGCAGCGTTCCTCTCCGTCTCCGCCAGCGCTTGTTCCGCTGTCGAGGGTAAACGCATCTGATCGCCAAGAAAGTATGACGATATCCAGTGTGCGATCACCTCGTATGTATATCCATTGTTCGAGGTGAACAGTCCGTCGTGAGATATGACGTGTAACGCGAACGGTATCGTCGATGAGAAGGGCGGAGATAAGCCCGTGAACAAGGATGATGGTTACCACAGCAGCATTGATGGCAAAGTCTCGTTTGGGGATGTTCTTTGCTGGAACGAGGCCACAATATATCGACGATGTCCACCGGTCTCTCTGTAAATGGGCCGCTGGCGGTGAAGCAAGCGTTTTGTAATGTTTCCACTCGTCGAAGTCCTGTGAAGGAGGGTGCCTTCCTATACTACCGAGCTCTTCGACCGTTTCCTCTGAGAAAGTCGTGAGCATGGGCAGTATGGACATATCAACAATTGACCAGTAAAGATACTAGAAAAACCGGTGGCGAGGACCACAGCATTTGCTTCAAGTGTCCGCCCGTCCTGCAACACGATAGACTCCCCGTCTGAAGCGTAACCTTGGTAACGCCCTGTTTGGAGCGACAAGGCTAATCTTTCCTCGGTTGACGAGCGCGTGGAAACCATCTTTCCTACCCGTTCCCTCGTCGTTTCTGCGAATACCCCAGAACAACGAGTGCGCGTTCCGCAGTGGTGAATCCTTGGGAATATTGAGCCCATCGAACTGCATTTCTGAGTCATTGATATTGATGAAAAGTAATGACAAACCACACACAGAACTCCATCTTAGAAAGTTCCAGAAAGCGCGTGTAATCACGCTGCCGAGCGTGGTACTAGTATCGACATTTACTGCGTCAAAGTATAGCTTACTCCAGGCGGGTTCGTAGCTCGATATGTGGCGAGAATATTGCGAAAAACCTTGGAGCAGTGTGATGAACAAAACGTCACCAAAGGACACCCAAAACATACCTGCCCTTCCTGATCCAGTCAGGGAGCTGGAATGGGTACGCCAATATAGCGTCTGCCCTTTCGAAAACGACCGTCACGCGGATGCCATGGCGAGCCAAATGAGCGGAGAAGCTGAGCGACTCTACGCGTCAGCTCTACAATGATACAAGACTAACAAGTGTGCTTACTCCGCACATTTCCTCCCCCGACCACGACCACCGAATAATCTGAGTTCACTTAAGCCTCGCGCGATGCGAACTCGGGTGAGTGTACGACTAGCCCGCGGAGACCAGCTTTCTCCACAAACCTGGTTGACAAGGTCTCGGGAACATGAGCCTGACTGCATCGCTATGATTGAAGCAAGTTGGTAAACCGGACAAGTCAAGTTCGGAAGCACGGACCCCAGTACACAAAACGATACCAGCGTAACTCAACACCTCCTCGTTACCCGTCTTGAGATCGAGGACTTGAACCTAATGTCCAGAATCTCTGTCTCGAATCGTATTTTTTCCGGCAAGAAATGTATCAGCAAATTTTTCCATATAAGCCGTCATGTCGTCACCACAAAGCCGGTTCCCTGTCTCTCCCTTGAGCACAGGAGGCGGCATTGGTACGGGAGAAAACCTGAACTCCCCATGCACGCTACGATACCGCAAACTTCATTAGTCACCACGAACAAAAAAGACTATACGTACTTGTTGATGGAAACGCCGGGATAAACGTGGCCCACACGCCTCCGGGAGACTTGTCGCGCGTCAAGAGCTACACGTTTTGAAATCCATCGTGCAGGAGGGTATAACCGGTGATCAATCCGGCCGCGCCAGCACCAACACTCTGTTGGCGAATGGATTCGGTTGTCATTGCCTCGGCCATTGCCTAGAAAGGTGGAAGCAAAGGGCGTGAGGTTACTTGAATAGGGCCTCCGATAGGTACGGCGGTACCCAGGTAAACGGTGGTGGGCAACCTGCGGGCCAAGGGGTCGAGTACTGATTGGAATGGTTCCCCAGGGACTGAAACCCGGGCGGGCAAAAACTGGTTATACCTGCGATCACAACGGCTTTTGTCGTTAATGTTGAACGCGACTCGCCATTCCTTGAAACGCACGAATACTCACTACTGGCAAGTTCCTGGGTGTTGCCAGTGCTATAGATGAACGTGGAATTGAGGGGAAACGGTCATCCTGGCTCGAGATAATTCAATGACAGCGAATCGGAAGTTCTTGACTATAGCATACCGTACGATATACGTATTACAAGTCGACGCGACATTGGGGGCATTTCAATGGTTCAAGTTGAGACGAACGTCCACAAGCCGGCCTAGACACCGCAAACCTTGCGCCAGTACAAGTATTCAGAGCTCTGGTACTTGGAAAGCGTCAGTGAGTCGCCTACGATAAGGATTCTGAAGCGGCGGTCGAATTTTTCTCGGAGGTTTTCGTGTTCCCTTGCGTCTTCTGTAGACATTCTGGAAAGCATATGCATGAAGAGATTCTAGTGACTCTCAAAGTGGTTATGAAGGTCAAAGGGTCAGCGCTTCCGAGTTGGGAGGTCACGGTGTGACTCAGTCACAATCACAATCACTGATCAGACGCGCTCATATGTACTAGCGCTCATCCTCTTACAGACTTTCATCATTGCACTACCTCTCAGGCTGCTGTCTCTCTCAACCCTTATTCGTGCACTTTGACCACAGTGGCTAGCCAAGCTTTCACGCACGTCATTTCCTGATACTGTAGCGTCATCGTTCGACTTGCGATGCATCACGCGCTTGAGATACAGGAGATCCTTCTGAATATATTTAGCTACTGCCGTCTTCCTACTTGGCAGAGTCCTGCTTCCGATCTACCCGCCCTGGCCAGAACGTGTCACGCATTTAAAGAACCAGCGCTGGATGTACTCTGGGAAAAGTTGGTCGATCCATCCCCGCTAGCTAAATGTCTTCCAGACGCATCCCATTACTCGAAAGCAGACAAAGTAAGATGGTTCCAAGTGTTCGTTTTCCGTCGTCTGATGGTGAATATTCCCCCCTGTTCCATCAAGTACTACTCGTTTAGTAGATCGCTTACACAGATCGAGTGGGAGATCCTTCGGAGTTACACGCGTCGCATTCGATCCATGGCAGACAACAGGCATAGACTCGACTGGGAATCTGTTGGCACCTTCTTAAACCCTCCTCCCACTGAGCCACTGTTCCCAAATCTCTGCCATCTCCATGGTATTGGATCAACTGAAATCAAAATCAAGCACTTGTTGTCCATGCCCTTTCCATCCCTGATTTCCCTCGATATCCGGCATATCGCAAAAGAGGCTGCAGTGCGTTGCAGGGTTCCCTCGAGTCGTTTTCCAAGTTCTCCCCAAATATCAGGAGACTTTCTACCCAGTTGCGAGAGCCTGATATCACGTTTAGCAAGTTTTTCTCCAGTTGTATCTACCGATGGCGAGACCTCCGCGATGTGGATGCTGTTGGCGTCACTTTGGACGTGGACGCTCTTGCACATCTGTCCTGCATGCCTGCGTTGACCCAGCTCAGATGCACGCTAAGTGCTGCGGCTACATTTCGACCTTCTGACTCATACCTTTTCTTCTCCAACTTGCACCACTTGACATTATATTCTGAATTCTTGGAGCCGATTTCGCGGTTACTCTCCCAGACCCGACTCCCTGCTATCACGGATTTTTGTGTTTACATTGAAAGCTGTCCTTCAAAGCGGGGTTTCTCTTCCTTCCTGGTCAGTGTTCAGACATCTGCTATCGGGCACACCATCCAGGGACTGGTGTTTTTCCAATTGTTATGCGTGCAGGACAGAGAGGATGCCACGCGTGTACTTGGCTTTGAGGACTTGCAGCCATGTATGGCGTTCAGCAATCTCCGTCGCCTAGATCTCGATCTCACCTGGGACGTGGACCTGACGGACAGCGAACTCCTGACATTGGCATCGGGATGGCCTCACATGGAACATCTCCTCATAAATACGGATTGGGGCTGGAACACTCTAGGTGGAATCACACCAAACGGGTTGCTACAGCTTCTCCAGACGTGTCCGTCACTGAGCGACATTGCCCTTGCCATCGACACGCGAGATTATGCCGAATTCCGTGAATCGCCGGCGAGCCTTGGATTGACCTTACCACCCACGTTTTCCATCAATGTCGTCGACTCTCTCATTGAAGAAGAATCGGTGCCGGCCATCGCCGCTTTCCTTGCCGGAATCGCGCCATGTCCCGACTTTGAATTCAGTGTTGGGTGTTGGGGGCCATCTGAGGAAAGCAATCACGAGGCACGTTGGTATGAAGCATATGAAGAGGCAAAGAATGCTCTCAGCCAGTGTTCTTGATATATTTTACTGCTCTTCCGAATCTGGTGACATTCAATCCATATCACTTGTATAGGGACTAGCACCGGGATATCCACCCTTGATAGCTAAACTTGGTTGCATGGTCCGGGACAAGTTGGACTAGGTTAAGTTAATCTGTGTGGCGGCAGCCAGGAATTTAGCAAACATCTTTTGCGCTTATTTGATGCTCTTCGGCTCAGAGGTTTCGGTTAGACTCAGCTAGCTAAGAAGCAAGATTATAGGCCCGGACGACTCGTCGACGCCGTCGACACGCCATCGCCTCACCCACAGCGACGGCGACGACGCGCCATAACCCGCCATCCTACTGTTGACACGGGTGGCCGCCTGTCACCTCACCTATAGCTGCGCCATGATCTGGTAGTCTGTAGATACTTATACGTACCAATGCTTCCGACCTTGCTGGGTTGTTCAAGTATAGTTACGTGGACGAGGCCGGACCACGGCTGCAGAGAGATGCAAGGATAAGTACAAGTTGCAGCAGCCATCAACATAAATTTCCTACCCGCGTAAACGCACAGAATTGTCATAGTACAGAGCAAACAGTTCAGAAAAGTTACTGTTCACCCTCCACTGGAATGTGGTGGAACGTCATCTATGACGGGTCACTGGTGTTGACATTGGCGCAAGTGCTTAATTCCCGTCACACGGCGATCTGTTAGAAACACTGGCATCAGCGGGCCAAGTACAGTGTGAACATAGAGGAAGCCCTTCAAGTTTGGTCATCTTCCCACTAGTAAAACCGATCCAGCCTGAGACATAGAAGCTGCATGAGCAGCGGAGCAAGGTTTTGACAGACATGAATGCCGGGAACAACGGAAATTCAAAATAGCATTAACAAAGGATGGTTTCATAAAAATACCTTAGGTCTGCCGCTCAGCGGTCGAGCGCTCAAGAGCGAATTGTTCCTCCTGCCGCCTCCTTCAATTTGATGTGACATTGTGAGTGTGATGGCTGCAGACTGCAGTTGACTTGAGACTTAGTGGCCACCACTCGATCCCGTGATACCCGCTGGCGTCGGAGGAGAGGTGAAGCCTCGACGGATGGAATGGATTGGAGAGCTCGACGTTTGACTGACTTAGCCGAACCCTATACCCTACAATACCCCTGGTTACGGACTAGGTATTTAGTCTCCTCATCTTCTGTACTGTGCTCCCCAGTCAATCGAGATTGTCACTGCATCGTTTGATTCTTCGCTCGTGAAACCTCTCGCCGACTCCGGTTGGCAGCGGTCTCAGTGAGTCATCCGTGACAGTGCTCGTTATTTGTTTGACATTCCAGGACACCAGTTGTTCAATTGACGACTACATACCTCATAGACGGACTGGGTTCAGACTAACGCCTCGTATAAATACGCCTAGTTGCTTCTGCCGTCTCAACGCTGATTCGTAGGTCTACACAACATCGTTTACAGCAAAACGCTCACGCGCATCCCCCATTGCTAGCGTCCACGTTCGACTTGCGATGCATCACGCGCTTCAAATACAAGAGATCATTCTGAATATATTTGGCTACTGTTCTCTTCCAGGTTTTTCTTGGGAGCGCCATACGGATCTACCCGCTCTGGCCAGAACATGTCACGCATTCAAAGAACCTGCGCTGAACCTACTCTGGGAAAAGTTGGCGGACCCATCCCCGTTAGCGCAATGTGTTCCAGACGCATCTTATCGTTCGCGAGAAGACAAAGTAAGATGGATCCAAGTGTTTGTTTGACTTTGTCTAATAACAGTGAATATTTTTCTTCCACTGTTCCACAAAGTCCTATTCATTTACCAGACCGCTTACACGAACTGAGTGGGGTATCCTCCGGAGTTACACGCGTCGCATTCGATTCATGCTGGACAACAAGAGTACACTCAATTGGGAATCCGTCAGCACTTTCTTAAACCCTCCTACCACCGAGCCACTCTTCCCAAGTCTCCGCCATCTCCATGCTACTGAATCGACTAGAAACAAAATCAAGCACTTGTGGTACATGCCCTTTCCATCCCTAATTTCCCTCTATATTGAGTTCCGGAAGGAGAATCGAGATGTATTGCAGGGTCCCTTGGAGTCGTTTTCCAAGTTCTCCCCAAATATCAAGAGTCTTACCATCCACAAGTATCAACCTGATATCACATTCATCCTGTTTTTATCCTGTTATATCTGCCAGTGGGGAGACCTCCATACTGTGGATTGCGATAACATCGCCTTGGACGCGGATGCTCTTGCACATCTCTCCCGCATGCCTGCACTGACCCGCCTGCACTGCATGCCGAGCGCTACATTGCCACCCTCTAGCTCACCCCTTTTCTTCTCCAACTTGCGCCACTCGAAGTTGTCTTCCGAATTCTTGGGCTCAATTTCACAGTTACTCTCTTGCATCCGACTCCCTGCTATCACGAACTTTATTGCCTATGTTGACAGCCGTCCTTCCAAGAAGGATTTCTCTTCCTTCTTGGCCAGCGTCCAGACATCCGTCACCGGTCACACTATCCAGGAACTGGAGTTTGAAGATGGTTACTTGGAGGATGCAGAGCGTGACATGCCTGTACTTGGCTCTGAGGACTTGCAGCCATATATGGCATTCAAAAATCTACGTAGCCTACTAGTCCTTGATCTCTCTTGGGACGTGGACCTGACGGACGGCGAAATACTATCATTAGCATCAGCATGGCCTCACTTGGAATATCTACTCATAAACAAGACGTGGGGCTGGGCGCTAGGTGGAATCACACCAGACGGACTGCTACAGCTTCTCCAGATATGTCCATCGCTGATGGAAATTGCCCTCGCCATGGACGTGCAAGATTATACTGAATTCCGCGAGTCGCCAGCGAGCCTTGGATTGACGTTGCCACCCACGTTTTCCATGGATGTCCTCGACTCTCTTATTGAAGAAGAATCTGTGCCGGCTGTCGCCGCTTTCCTCGCTGTGATCGCACGTTCCACCCGCTTTTCTTTCAATGTTGAGCAAGAGGGGCTACGCGGTGGGAAAATCCATCACCTGGAGCGTTGGTTTGATGCATATGAACAAGCCTTCCGATTCTCACGTTGAAACTAGGTCAAAATTTAGTGCTCGTAAATATTCCCTCCTTCATTCATGTCTAGCTATGTTGACGATAGGACTTTGTTACCTGAATTTAGGCGTCGTAGGTACGGGAGACGAGGCAGGCTTCAAGGGGCTGTTCGATGTTCATAAAGTTAGGATGGCTGACAGGACGACATCCGGTCGGTTCACTCTTTACCGTCACCCTCGTGTGCGCGACAACGACCGTGACGAATGTAATCTTGCCTTTCACTGCCAATTACAGCCTGTGCGACGTTGTAACATGACGAACTACTCAAGAATCCTACCCTTTCGGAAAAACAACTTTCCGGCTGCACGGACAACCGGTCGTGGCAGTCGCAGTCAGAACATGAAGCGAGGCTGGCGGCGTTCTCCGGCCAGGGAGACGACTCTGACGAGATTCGGATCTTTCTTCTAGCGCAAGTTGGAGGATCTCGACTTGCACTACTACGTGGGCAAATTGAAGCCAAAGCCAAAGAATAGCTCCACGGTTGGTTGATATCCCTTTCGATGCCGAAGGCGTCCCGCATTGAGGACACTTGAGGAGAGCAAGTACTGGCGGGGGCATGTGTTGAAGGATGGTGACGAAGTACCATCGGGCCCGGCCACCATCAGCGTAGCATGGTTCGGCTTATATGTTTGACAGCGAAGTGTCGCCGGTTGACACACTAGCTGCGGAGTCCGCCTTCATACATAAAAAAATTACATATCATACGACGCATCTCGCCAAGAAATCCAACGCATGCTTGACCGCGGATTGAGTGGAGTTGCAAATAACTGATGGGTCGCAGAAGTTTCCTAGATCACTATGTCTAAACCTCTGCCGTCCGCCCAATCACCAAATAGCAAACTGATACTTTCTCCATTGTGTGTTCTGCGAATGCTCTCTGCGATCATAGAGCTGATGTCTATCGTGACGATCTTTGGGCATTGTGCTTTGTGTGGTTTTTGAGGTATCGTGTTGGTAACCTATGCTCGCCTCAATACCCTTGAACATGAGGATCCGCAAATATATACCACTATCTGTTCCAATGGCAGGTTTTGTAGGCGATCCATGTCCGCTTCCGCGAATAATCCTGGATCAACAACTACTTAGAGGTGGACTCACAATAACGGCAGGTACTTGCCATGAGATATTAATGCGTGGATAGTCTTTGCGCCCTTGTCTTTCAACGTCCGTACCGCTAGCTCCAGCGTGTGCCCGGTATCAACCATGTCGTCCACCAAAATAGCAACCTATTGGTGCCGGTCCATTAAACAATGCCGAAGGAGCATATAAATGGACATGCCTTATCGTGGACATCACCAACTAACAACTCCATTCGCTCAGGCGCATCCTCGGACTTGCCGTCGCGCTTTTTATGGATCAAGGCAAATTCGACCCCAAGCTTGTCTGCGATCGCTGTGACCCTAGAGAACTATATGAGCTCCTCGTGGCACAACACGAGTCTCCATTTCGGATATAATTACGTACCTTTTTGCACCACCCGCATCAGGACTGACGATGATACTCTCCTGCCAGCCGTCGATGCGTGTCTTGATGAATGATATCATCAAAGGCTCCGAAAAGAGATTTTCTACGGGTATGTCAAAGAAACCTTGTATCTGGCTCGCGTGCAAGTCCATCGTGATGACATGATCACATCCCGCGATGACCAACATATTGGCAACAAGTTTGGCCGTAATGGGCGCGCGGGACTTGTCCTTCTTGTCCATACGGGCATACGGATAGCAGGGAATCACTGCCGTGATCCGACGTGCTGATGCGGTTTTACAGGCAGAGATAAGGATGAGAAGTTCCATCAGGTTATCATTGACATCGCGGCAGCCCGACTGGATGATGAACACGTCTTCCTCGCGAACGGATTCAGCTATTTTGACATTGATCTCGCCGTCGGAAAACTTTTGGGGCATGCATGGAGTGAGGGATATTCCAAGGCTGTGGATGGGGGATTAGCAGTCCGTAGACTGCATGGCTCAAGGCGCAGCTCACCGCTCGGCCACGGATTGGGCGAGCTCCGGGTGACTGTTACCTGAATATGGATGTGGTGTCAGTTATGTATCGGCAATGTCTGAATGAAACTTGCCCGCAAGTAGTCTGATGGAATTTCCATGATACATAAGGTACGAAGCAAAATCGATCCGTGCTGATATGGACGACTACAATGCCAAATTCAATTACACAGCCACTACTACTCGATGCTGGATCGTAATGTTTTCGACCACATACTCTGTGTCTGCGTAGCCTAAAATGTATGGGATACGTGCGCTAGAGAACCACCTTGTCAACCGCGCGGAAATGGTCATCGTGGCGCTGACGTACCTGTTCAAGCCCTTGACCCGCGAAATCTGCACCGAATTGTAATTTGCAAGTCCCCGTCCAACCTCTTTCACCTCCCACACATCACTTTCTTCCACCTCCACCGTCACGTGAAAATCATCATCCATAATAGTCTGTGTATCCGACGTGAGATCATCGACTATGGACGCAGACGAACTTGATCGCGAGAGCGATGCGATCACGGTATCGGAATCTTTGGAATCAGGAAGCGTCGTTTGCTTCTCTCCAGAGACCCTTTCCGAAAGGCACCGGACGAGAATACGCACAGCCTGTCCCGACGCAAACGATCCACGGACGCCAAGCACACCCACTGGAAGCAGCCGACCCCCAGATTCCCGACGCGACAGCACCGCGTACGCGCCGCTATCGATGATGACGCCCCCGGCGGGGTACAGAGTATGACTCGTCCATGCCTTCAAATCCCGCATCGGCACTGCAGAGGGCTTGAACACCGTGTGCGGTGGCCGTCGTGAACTCAACGTCGCGTTGACATGGTCAAGTTCCATCGTCTGGGATTTTGGCACTGGACTCGCCGTTCCAGATGAGGGGATTAATTGGAACCGAAGTTGGGTATAGTAATCGATGATATCAACGATCGTGGAGGGCTGTTTGCTGGACGTTATTACTGTGGTGACACCAGCACCCGTCGCGATCTCTGCCGCAATAAGCTTCGTTTCCATTCCTCCGGTGCCTAGACTGGAGCCTAGCGTAGACGTGCTTACTGTTACATTATCATTATTAGCAAAATTCACACAGAACCTGTAAGAATGACCTTGAGTTCGAATATCTGCAACGGACGTCACGATATCAATCTTTCGTGCAGTTGGGTCTTTCCGCGGGTTCGCCGTGTACAAGCCATCAACGTCCGTGAGGAGGAAGAGGTAATCGGCATGGATCATCGACGACGTGATCGCAGAAAGCGTGTCGTTGTCACCAAATTTTATTTCCTATGTCACCAAGCTCAACTAGCCTATCAAAGGAACAAAAAACACCGACGCACGCTAACAGAGATCGTATCGTTTTCGTTCACGATAGGCACGACGCCCATACTCAAGAGCTCCCTGATTGTATTCACCGCATTCAAGTATCGCGTCCGCTGTCAGAAACGGGTTTCAGTCGCGAAAACAACCCGTAAGAACGCAGGAGACGTGCGCACGTCAGAAATATCCCCCCGCGTGAGCAAAATCTGCGCCGTCCGCTGATCGAATTGACCAAACAAGTTATCCCAGAGCGCAATGAGTCGTCCTTGACCAATCGCCGAAAGCGCCTTTGCGCTACCTGCGTGAGCAAAAGCCAGGATGGTGAGAGAGTGCGACTGACTTGTTTCTTGGAGAGGCTTTTAGGGCGTTGGGGGATCGTCATAGTTCGGAGACCGACGCCGATGGCGCCAGAGCTGACGAGAACGACTTTGTGACCTAGGCGACGCAAGTGTACGACGGTCTCGACGACGGAGGACAAGATCGACAGGAGAGGTTGGTGTGTCTCTTCATGAACGATGGACGACGTGCCTACGGAGTATGCTAGTTAGGGAAGATGACGAGAGATCCGATCGAACGGACAAGTCACCGAGCTTGATGACGATCGTGCTGGAAAGTATGCGCGGCTTGGATGCGCCTGTTTTATGTTGAAGATCGGCCATCGAGTCGGATGTCAAAAAGTTGTATGGGTGTTACCTTCCTTGCAAGGTCTCTTGGCGTGTCATTAATTTCCCAGTGACAATTTGTGTGGCCCGGTACTTAAAGTTACCCTGGCAAACTGCAGTGCATATGCACCTCCATTATGCATAATGCAAAATCCGCCTGAACTACAAATCTGATGGACCTTCGCACTGTGCGAGATTGGATTCCGGCCAGTCGCTCTACTGTTTGACTCTTTTCCCTTCGCCGACCTAGGTTAGCAGTGGTTTCACATTACCTACTTCATACTGAACGAATTACGAAGGATAAGCGAGAAGAACGTATGCATAACCACAGTTAACGTCACTGTCCATACTCCTTCACATACTGTCCCCAATTACAGAGAGCCATCGTCGCAGAGGACTCGTCGTTCTCCAAAATATCTTGATCATCAAAATACCTATACATAGAATTCACATACATTGCAGCCCCAGATAAGTTAGCAATGCGAGCACAAGCTGCATGTAGGCGTAAATAGTCTGGAGAGGGCCTTGGAAAATTTGGGTCTGTAGTTGTCATCGTGAAGGTCTCGGGTAAACCTAGTACTTTGTTGGACGGTTGGGACGTCTTGACAGAACACGTATAGGGATCGTCGTCCTATCTTCCACCGTAAGTGGAGGGAGACGAAGAGCTTCGAATAGACCTACGGAGGGCTCGAACCATACATAGAGTTTCTCAAAAAGCGAGTGGATGCCGTGACAAAGGGTCATAACGTTCTCCAGGCGGTGGACTTGGTCCCCATTCAACTCCTCGGGATTAATCTTCCCAAATCTCTGCATGACCGTCCAGCCGCCAGCTGCCTCATTTCGCTATATTTCGAGGTGAACAGGAATGGGGTGCAGCGGATAAATCCAACTCGCCTTGTCTTCACTAGCTACGCCAGCATTCATAGAGCTGGGCAATATGTGTATGACTTCCATACAGCCGACGGGGTGTGGTGTTTTCGGCGCGTGCTCAAGATCCAAGGTGTATACGCCTGTCACTATGCATCGGTAGTTGTCTCGTTTGAGGGCCTAGTGCAAATGAGGACCGACATATTGAATAACATTGACAACTCACTTGCTCTATGCTCGTGGTAAGCGGTGTTGGCTCTAGGTCTTTCTCTGGCGAATCTTCCATGGTGTCGAAAGACGGAGACGATGGGCGACTCCAACTTGAAGACGGGCGGACTAGCTATCTCAGACAAGAGAAGTGGTGTAACTGGAGCTCGACACTCACAAACTTGAAGGAAAGACCCGATATACAGGTCGGCAAGGTCTTGGAGCTTGACGTTCTCCCCGAGGGAAGAGTTTATCTCTTGACATATCCAGTCTCGTGATTCGTCATAGGGGGCTTCTCGTATGAGATATCCAAGCGCACGGGAGCGTATATAATCGAAGCACGATTTGCCTCGAGCTTCGTATTGGAGACATGTTTTATATGCTTGTTGCCATTGGTCGTCGACATCCTTTCTGTCCGCATCCTTGAAGTGTGGCAAAGTTTCTGGTAGGGATATCCCATAGTGCGACATAGCTAGGTGAGTGGTTGTGGTTGTTGAACAGGTAATAGGAGGACTACATACATAATAACTGCCATAGGAGGTGATACCATATAGGTCTTATAGGAGCTTAGTCAGCGTGGAGCTCATCGTCTCCGAACATGACCTCTGCTTGCGCTCCGACACGCCATCCCACGTCGAAGATCTTTTCCACATCGATCGACGGCATGACTCACCCACCGCCTCCGATGCTGCCACGTCCACCTCGTCCGCGGCCTCCCACAGGACTGGGACCGGGACGCTTCAAAGGTATTTCATCGTCGACGGCACGGACGCTCGGGGCGGACGCGCAGTGACGACAGGCCAGCTTAGCCTAAGTAGCAATTCCGACTGTACAAGTGGAAGGAACCGCGAACCTTGTTTCATTGCCTGTTCCTCTTTGCGGTGTTGACTGACCTTTGGTGTCTTGACGGGCGATTTCAAGTTGGTCAGGCAGTGTACAGTCAGAGTTAGTGGCAGTCAAGGGGCCTCTGGGGATGATCGATGATCCAAAGCTAGGCTGTCGTACTGTGAAATCTGTTGGCACGGCGACCATGGGCCTGAAGCTAGGAAGTCTAACTTGAATATATACCCACCGTGTGTAGTATTATAATAACTGTTCGGAATGATCGCTTAACAACCACCTCCTTGAAGAACAGTTGCGTAATTCCGGATGTCGTCTCAAGCCCATCCTCATTTCAGTCGCTTGGTAGGAACCAAGGTAGGAAAATGGTACTAAATGTGCGTTTGAATGGCGCGTCGCATTTCGACATCGACGACTCGGACGAGACAGATGCAGCTAATGAGGGACCACGCAACAAGCTCACATACTACTATGCCTGGCATGTCAAACGCTCAGCCTTGCTTGGTGGTTAACCATCGACAATCAAACGTGTAACGCACATGAGATACGAGCATCTGTCCATCGGATCCAAGGGCGCCGCATCGTACCAGAAACCAGCCAGCACGACAGCATGGCACCAACATGTTCTAAAACGGTCGCGGTAGGCTGACGTACCCGTCCGCCCCGCCCGTTCCACCGTCCCCCCAACATCCCCACCCGCTCCATACGACCCATACGACCAAGAGATGTAGCCCCGTCGCATAGCTCACAAATGCAAGTCTCGCACGACGATGTCCAAGAACCGCACGTGTGAGCGTGAGGAGAAGGCGCTCTGGGAGTGGTAGAGACGTATATGCTTGCGTCGCTTCCTGTATGGCATCGTCAAGTCATTGCATATACCCAACACAGGAAAACCACGTACCCTTCCGCGGAAGGCTTCGAATGGATTCATTGTCTCCTCGTATCTCTGTCTCCATTTCCCTAGCTCCACCTCGTCTTCATCACCGCCGTCCCCTGCACCACCTACTCTGGACTTGCTCGTGCTCCGGGACGTCCCAGGCAAAGGATCCAACTGCGACACTGACGACGTCTCACGATAACTCTGCATATACCGCACCTTTTCATACAACTTGAGGTTATCCGACTGCAACGACTTGATCTCGGAACGCAATTCTGAAATCGTATGGAACTGACGTCGAAGTTCCTGGTTGCATGTCCCATCAATACCCCAAGGATCGGCGAAACGGCAAAAGAAAACACACTCACTTCTTCCAATTCGGCATTGCGTGCTCTGAACCGGTCCCGTTGGCTTGTCACAATGGGCAATATCGAGGTGTCCGCAGACGAGGTGAAGGGAATGGGCGTACTTCGCGTTGTGCTGCCAGACGACTCGCCTTTCTTGTTCTTGGTGTTTTCCAAGCCGAGGTCTAGTCCGAGCCCAGCCAGCGCGTCGTCGACGCTCGTCCCACTCGCGCTTGGGGGGTTTGCAGAACGGTTATCAAGTGCAAGAAGGTCCGTCTCGAGTTTCTCGTTGAGGGATTTTTGCTTAGAAAGTTCTGCCCGGGCCGTGTCCAGCTTGGACTGCGTCGATTTGAGGGATTCTTCGAGAGACGTGCGCAGTATCTGGTACAGCACAATCGTGAGTGGGTGTACTTTGGTGACGCCAATGGAAGAGAGGTAAATTCACCCTGAAACGCGTGAGCTCTTCGAGGATACGCTTGTTCTTGCTCGCAAGGAGCACCTCGAGGCTCTTTCCATGCTCTGCGTTCGCCTTGTCAGCGTTGGGATCAGGGAGGTGTACGCCTTCCGACTCGTGGCAGGACCAGTCGTCGCCATCCGCATCGGAGGTATCGTCGTCAAGACCGCCGAACTCGACATACTATCGGATAGACATGAGGGATCACGTTTGAAAATCCACGTCGTGTGCGCCGGCTTACCTTCATGATCTCAAGCTCCCGCTTGATTTCATCGTAATCCGCATACGTCATAAGCTTTTGCCTAAGCGTACCCACTTCCGCTTGCAACTTTGCCTTTTCCCTCTCCTCCCGCTTCGCACCTTCTTCGTCGTGTCTTGCAAGATGGCTTTGTGCAATAGACAGTTGTGATTGGGTTGAAAGAAGCTGAGCTGTTACGTCCGCGTTGGTTGACTCGAGGGCCGAGACACGCGATTGGAGGCTCGTCATCCTGCATAACTGGTCAGATTCGATCTATGCAGTCAAAAGACATCGAACGCACAACTCTGTGTTCTCGCTCCCCGCCCTCAGTACTTCGATCTCAGCGCGTAATGCCTCCTGTTAAATTGCATATAGAGCATTGGGATACATTGGAGGAAAGCCGGACGTACGTTCCTCCCTTCGACAACTGCGACTCTGCCATTCGCCCGCTCCAGATCGGCGAGGACCATGTCTGCTTCGGCCAGTCGTGAGACGAGGTCTTGATCAGCGCGCGAGCTGGCATCCAAAAGACGTGCTTGGTTAGTCTCGTTCGACAATCGAAGCTCGCGAAGTTGCGACTTGTAGAGCGTAACTTGACGTGTCAAGTCCTGTTCACTGTGGCGCGCGACAGACGAAGAAAGTGAGTCCCAACTCGACAGGACAACCGGCAAGGCACTCACCGTTCCGCATAGTTCCGCATACGCTCATCATACGTCGCATTCAATTCATTCTCCTTCTGAGAGACCTTTTCGGCAATCAAGTCGTCCATCTAGCTCAACGCCTCATCAGCATCTTCAAGTCGACTGCACGCGCAATGCAAATCATCGCGTGGACACCTACCTTTCCCTCCAAGGTCTCCACCTTCCTCTTCGTACTCTCCAACGTGCCATTCTCCCGTTTCAGTTCGACGTTCTCCCCCTTGAGTCGCGCGACCTCGGGCTTGAGCGCGTTGACTTCGGCAGTCAACGATGCGTTCGTTCCAGACGTGATCGTCTGCTCCACGACAACTTCGAGGAGTGGGTAAGGATCCGGAGCTTCTGCGAGGACCTTGTAGACGTTTAGAAAGGCTGACTCGGCGACTTTGGAACGTTTGGTAAGGTTGTCGATTTCCTGTTGGTACGCTGTATGGGATGGTAAACAGTAAATGCGCTTATGTCATGAGGGCTAAACGACGAGGACGAGAGGTATACCTTTGAGCAGTCCCTTGAACGCGTTGAGCTTTTCGTCGTCTGGGATCTTCTTGAAGTCTGGGGGGAGTGTACGTTGAGTGGAGGTATATACGCAAGACGAAGTGAAGCGTACCTTTTGTGCGCTCGGCCAACCCCTTGCGACTAACCACATTCTCTTTCTGGTTCTCGACAATTTCGATGCCTTGAGCGTCGAGCGTCTTCTGGAGCTCGTGGAGCTTTATGCCTGGTCCGGCAAAAGCGTTTCAGCAGACATGCCAGTGCGTATGTGAAAAGAAAGGCCCGAAAAGAAGAGATTTTGGGTCGCAGAATGTTCATGGACAGAAACGAACGAATGTGACACTGGATGAGCCAGGTGTTTGCCTTGAATGGACGGGTACGCGCGCACCTTTCCACGTCGCTAGTGCTCCGGAGAAGTTGTGCTGTTCCATGGTGACGTTGGCCCAGGCTCAGCGATATGGAGATGGAGATACTCGGAGCCTGAGGGAGAGTGTTACCTGGCAGTGCTAAAGAGAGTTCAAGTCACAACAGGTATTAACCTACTACGGTCACTTCCTATCTTGACAGTGATTTCGTGGTTCGATTCAGCGACTCGGATACTTTTTTGACACTGTCTGCAATTTACCCCTGCTGTCGCTCTCAACCCTGATTTCCACCTTTCCACTCATCGTTGCCAGCAAAAACACCCGTTAGTGTCCTCGTCCAACTTGCGATGCATCACGCGCTTTAGATACCAGAGATCCTTCTGAATATATTTGGCCACTGTCGTCTTCCTACTTCCGATCTACCTGCTCTGGCCAGCACGTGTCGCACATTCAAAGAACCAGCACTAGATATACTCTGGGAAGAGTTGGTCGACCCATCCCCGCTAGTTAAATGTCTTCCGGAAGCATCTCATTCCTCGCGAGAAGACAGGGTAAGTTGTTCCCAAGTGTTCGTTTTACTTTGTCTGATAGTGATTATCTTTCTCCCACTACCAGTGGTCCACGGGGCGCTATTCGTTTAGCAGATCGCTCACACAGATCGAGTGAGGCATCCTTCGGAGTTACACACGTCGCATTCGATCCATACTGAACGACAGTGGTGCACTCGACTGGGGATCTGTCAAAACCTTCTTGAACCCTCCTGATTTCCTTCGAGGTCGGGATCGTGTACGATCGTGATGTATCTGTGTTGCAAGGTTCCCTGGAGTCGCTTTCCAAGTTTTCCCCGAACATCAGGAAACTTTCCATCCAGTTGACGGAACCTGATATCACGTTCAGCAAGTTTTTCTCCGCTTATATCGGCCAGTGGCGAGACCTCCACACTGTGGATTGTGGTCACATCGTCTTGGACATGGATGCTCTGGCACATCTGTCCCGCATGCCTACATTGACCCAGCTCGACTGTCGGCTGAGCGCTACATTACCACCCTCTCACTCACCCCTTGTCTTTCCCAACTTGCACCACTTGAGATTATTCTCTGGATTCTTGGACCCGATTTCGTGGTTACTCTCACGGACTCAACTGCCCGCTATCGCGCATTTAACTACCTTGATTGGTGGCCATCCTTCTAAGCAGGCTTTCTCCTCTTTCTTGTCCAGTATTCAGACATCCGGCCTCGGAACCATCCAGGAACTGGTGTTGCTACTAGATTATGAGGACGTGGAGAATGCAGAGGATGCCACGCCTGTACTTGGTCTCGAGGACCTGCAGCCGTGCATGACATTCAGCAATCTCCGTTACCTAGACATCAATATCAATTGGAACATGGACCTGACGGACAGCGGAGTGCTGGCATTGGCATTGGCATGGCCTCACTTGGAATGCGGGGTGGGGCTGGAACACACCAAATGGACTGCTACAGCTTCTCCAGACATGTCTATCGCTGACTTGGATTGCCCTTTCCATTGACACGCGAGGTTATACCGAATTCCGTGAATTGCCGGCGAGCCTTGGGTTGACGTTGCCACCCACGCTTTCCATCCATGTCGTTGACTCTCAGAATCTATACCAGCCGTCGCAGCTTTCCTCTCTGGGATCGCGCCTTGGCCCAATTTTATGCTTACCGGCGTTCGTTTGCGGACTCGGAAGGAAGGGATCACACGGCCCGCTGGCATGATGCATATGAACGGGCAAAGGTCATTCTCAGTCAGCGTTCATGAGTCCGTTTTGGGTTCTGCTCTCTCGATTCTTAATTACATGGACCGAGACATGTTGAAACTCGGCCAAACACATTTGTCAAAGTTGAAGCCCTTGTAAATAGTGACTCTTTCATGCCCGTCAATCGTGAGGAATTCCGACCAAGCGGCGATGAAAAGCTATGATTATCGTTTCCTCAATGGCAGAACTTCGTTGCCAGAATTCAAGTATCGTAGGTAGGGGGATGGAGGGCACCTCGGACGATGCAGGTTGCAGCCAATGTTACTGTGCCTAGGGAGTCGGGATCGCTAACAAGACGACATTCGGTCGGCTCATCGTAAGATTGACGGTACTCGGATCCGACGGACGATGAATGTAATTTTGTCTTTTACGGCCAATTAGTATTACCCAATCAAGATGCCTTGAGCGTCGGACGTCTTCTGGAGCTCGTGGAAGTTTACGTCTAGTCCTAGGAGCGTTCCAGAAGACGTGCTGGAGCAAAAGGAAGAGATCTGGGGTCACAGATTCAGAATATTCATGGTCAGACTCGGAAACGAGCGAATGAGTCAAGTGTTTACAGTTTAGCTTTCGGAATGGACAGGTACCTTTCCACGTCGCTGGTGCTCTGGACCGCGGAGAAGTTGCGCTGTTTCGTCAATCCCAAGGTGACGTTGGCCCAGGCTCAGTGTGTAGGTGAGGATAGGCGCAGTGTTGCCTAGCGCCAGTGCTAATGAGAGCCCAAGTCACAAAGGGTATCCATTGGAGTCAGTGCCCCGGAGGAGTGGTGTCTAGCATCTACGTTTTATTTATCATTGTGGTTTGGCGATTCTTTCTCTAATGCGACCATCTCACCTCCCGTCTCCGCACCGCTCGTCCCCGTCGCTCTTTGCATTCAATCCCTTTTCTGACTTCATCCATTCTTTTCATCTGTCACCATCATCATGACTGACCCCGCTTGAAGTCCGCGCGAAACCCTCATGGACGCTTTCAACATAGATGCCGGTCATATCGCCCAGGCAACCGAACGCCTGGAAACCGCGTGGGGCGTAGATCATCAGTAGCGTGTCGAGGCATAGAATAACAATCAACCAGAAGCTGAAGTGAGAGAAGCCGAACACCTCCAACTCGAGCAGCGAGAACGAGACGAGGAACAGTGCAGGCTCGAAGTAGCGGAGGGAGAGAAGGCTCATGAAGAAGGAGAAGAAAAACCAAAAACGACAATCAACCCCCCAGTGCTGTTGCTCCCCGACTGTCTCAATAGAATATCTGCTGTCGACTTTGCTTCAACGATGTCTCACCCACTGCCCTGTCGCCTCCATGAAAGCCTCGCGCAATGCGTACACCGACCACGACCTTTCTTTTAGCGAGTTTTTTCAAACGAAGAACTCCCCTTTTAAGCAGCCTGGCCGAGCAAACACGTCGACGCCTTAGCGGAATTTTCTGGAAGCTGGAGTATCTTCACGTCCGTGTCAACGATAATGTTGACCTAATCGCCCTCTGCTATGCCTCACACATTCGCAATGGCACAGGAGCCCTAGTGACGCTTTTAACATCTCCATCATCAATAACAGCCTAATATCGCTTCGAAATAAACACTAGTATTCCTGTACATCAATTATCTCTGTACTAACTACCCCTCTACCCTCCCTCCTATCATCCACCCCTTGTAACTCCTCCCTACCTCCCTCCCTCCCGAACTGATGCAATGGTATGTCCCATTGCAGTTTGCACCCACCTACTCTCCCTGATGCTCTCAGGCCGAGTCAATGGTTAAGGCACAGTCATCCCCCTCATTGTGGGCCCGACGCATGGCACTGTCGCCCGTACGCTCAGCGTTCCGAGCCATCCTCCACCCCTTGCAACTCCTCCCGAACTGATGCCATGCCCATGCCCCATCGCTCTTCTCCCCCACCCCCCTTCCACCCACCCAATCTCTCTCTCCCACCCTCTCGTCCTGACGCTCCCAGGTTGAGTCAATGGTCCACGTACAGACGTCTCCCTTATAGCGGGCCCGACACACCTGTCGCCTGTATGCTCACCATTCCGGGCCACGGCGACCACCCCAGACATTCGTGGTCCTTCAGTACCCTATTCCCCCCATCCGTAAATAGCATGTACGGTAAGTCATTCGCGTCCACCTCCTACCTTCTGGGTATATCGCTTCGCCCCATGCGTCACTGTCCACTCCTACACCACGGGCATTGCAGCTCACGTACGCCCAGCAGGTGATCGGCTTCCGTTCTGGGCCGGAAAGTGCTCCGCGCTTCCGCGAATCAATATTCCACCCCGCTCCTTCTCATAGCCACTGATCGCATGTGAACTACTTTACTAGCAACACTAGCAACACACTCTCACCGCACATACAGAGCGACATCCAAAGATGTTACATATATTCCAGCCTGACTCGGGTGATCACAGCCATTGACAGAAGGGCCTCGACAACTGCGAGCACGACTGCTGCACTAGGTAAGTACTTATGTGCTTCCGAGTCTCAACTTAACCTCAATCTTCGCATAGACGGCCCACCAACTTCCTGCGGATAATATTGACCTTCTTTGATACCGTACGTTATACGCGAGCCTTTTCTATTGCTATAGCCAGTGTTGCCGCGGACCACAGATCGGAGGCAAAGGGCATCATGAATGGCGTACTAAAGCCACCCTGTATGATGCTGCCTGCACTGGAAACGTTGCCCGTAGTCTGACAGGGCCAGTCAAGACCACCAACCGGTCCGCTGAGTATGATGGTACCTCGTGTTCAATATATTCCACCATGCTTCTCAAGCGCTCAGGGAAGCCTTGATAAATGGAGAACCGAACACGATGTAACTCGACGATCCGATCAGAGACCCTTCTCGTTGAGCATCAGTTCTGTTAAATTCAAAGAGTAAGCTCCATTACGAAGCACGTGTTATTTGTACCTTTTGAAACTGACCAAATGCAGAGGCGCCTACTGTTGGCAAAGTGATCGCGCAACACTCGCTTACTTCGCGGACCCTGACGCCTTGCAGCTCACATGCGACTGGTAAATATTGTGAATCTACGATCGGGAGGCGCTGTTTACTTCTCCCAGGAGACTGCACCCTATAGCGTTACAGCGGGGCCTGCCAGGGCTGAAATGGGCACTCAGTATATTATTACCGCAGACGAACTCGTAACGAATAATATTTGGACGATCAAAAACCAATGTACAAGAGCTTCAAGTACGCATGATGAACGCATGAGCTGGAAAGTCAATGGAACTGAAAATTTACGCTGAAATCCACGCAAACCATAACCATTTCCAGTCGGAGCGTCTATGTGCTATTACTATCAACCCTTCTTCATTCACACGGTGACACCATGCGTGTACCTCGCTTTTGGCAACCACGTAGCCCGGAACTTTCCGGGAGAATAGGTTCGCTGCATCCGCACGGATACCTCGTTGTTTCGCTGCTGTGGAACGAATTTCAATCATGGTACGCTTTGATAAAACCCAACCTCTCCTGTGAAACAAAGACTTGTCCCCGGACTCGGGCCAGCACGAATGTCAGTATCAACGCTCCCACAGTATCGATGCTCCACTTGCAACAGTGCCTCTGTGAATCCGAGGAATCCGAGGAACCTTGTCGTCTTTATCGACGGCACGTCTAATAAGCCTGGACCCAAGGTAACTGCTTATCTACGACACAGCCTTCCAAAGCTGACTAGAGTGGGCCGGGCAGAAAACAAATGTCAAGAAGCTGCACGATCTCCTATTCATCGAAGAGGGCCCTGTCGAGCAGCATAGATTTTATTTGGAGGGTATCGGTGCATATGACTTCGAAGATTTGCCTCTATCAAGTTACGGAAAGGTGATCTACAGTGGATTTGAGATGGCATTTGCTTGGTTTGTTGTCCGTAAATATCTGTGTCACTGATAATCAGACCAATCACCATAGGGGTGTGGAGAAAAACGTGCAGGAGGCGTACCGTTGGCTAGTCGAGACCTATCGTGAAGGGGACCAAATATATTTGTTTGGTGCGTCCAAGTTTACTGCAAGCTGTAGCAGATGGTGATGAGATGCCTGCAGGGTTCTCTCGGGGCGCATATCAAGTGCGGGCACTTGCAGGCATGATCCATGATGTGAGCACGCGTAACATCTGTCGCACTGATAGACTTACAATTGTGACAGGTTGGTCTATTGCGGGAGAAGAGTGAGAAACGAATTAAACAGTCAGTATCCCCGTTGTTATTTTGCACGACTCCCATGCTCCACGAGTGTATTACAACAGAGCCTATCGCCGTTACGTTTCCATACACCCTAATGACCCCAACACCAAGGAAACGGCAATACAATTCAAAAAGAATTTTTGTCGGGAGGGTGTGAGGATCCATTTCATGGGGGTCTGGTGTGTCGAATCCCTTCATCATGCCCTTCGTAGCATCCTAAGCTGCTTTTGACCAGGGACACGGTGTCTTCTTTGGGTATCATGAAGAAAGAGGTCCACATCACCTCTTCCGCATCGGTAACAAACGCGTGCCATTTCCGACACGCGCTTGCTCTTGATGAACTTCGAGTCAAGTTCATGCCGGAGTACTTTTCGGAGGTGAATGCTCATCGTAGCAATATACGGCGCCCCAGACGCGCCGTCAGTGACGTCAAAGAAGTCTGGTTCGCGGGGTGCCATTCTGATGTGTATGTCATATTTTCAGTCCACACAAGTGATGAACCTCATGCATTCTCGCGTCCAGTGGTGGTACCAACAGGTCACGTAATACTCAAGGAGCATCTGACCCCACGGGCGACGAACATTATCTTGCCCATGCTGGCAACGTATCACTTCTGTGGATGGAAAGGGAAGCTGCCGACAAAGGTTTATCTTTCAAATCGGACAAAATTGCGTGGGGCCCACGTGATGTCGATCTCGGTAGAAAAGATACGATGCACGTTGCGTGGAAATTTTTCGAGATCTTGCCCATTCGTCACCAAGTATCATTCAGTGGTACTGGTATACACGAGCGGAGGTAACGTCGCATCTTGGTGGATTCAGTTTCATCTCTGATTGATGATCATTCCGCAGACAACATCTATCTCGTCCCCGTTTGGTCATTCCTGAGCAACAGATTCATTCCTCCGTTTTGTCTGGCGATGTTTATCAACCTCGTGCTACTCTAGGAGGTCATGTTGATATTCCGACTGTGTCACGGAGACCCTCAGACGGACTGTGGATAACTGATGCACAGTACGAGGGAGCAACAACGCGCTTGTTGACAGCATTGCTTAGTGATCGACTTAGGACGCTGGAATCTCTCGAGAGGGTGTTGTTCCTTCTTGATTCCCGTAAGTTCCAGCCTCTGTCAACCATCAGCGACCTACTTCTGATGCGTTTAAACTATCGAGGGCTACGTGACAAACAGACTCAAACAATGCCCCACCCACAGTGGTTGGAGGAAACCATACGCGAACAATCTGGTTCTGATAGGGATAGGTTTGCCCTCACCATCATTTACGACGTAATTTGTAAGCACACATTACATTGCTTGGGGAGGTACGCTGACCCTGTACATCCCCATAGACAATAATGCCTCCAAAGAGCAAGTGGAAAGTGCAACGGACTCTCTCAGCACCATATTGCGCTCCCCCGATTCCCAGGATTTCCCTAGAGCTCTCTTCGTTCTACGATTCTCAGCGAGGAACCAAAGACTCCGACAACGCTTCATTGTTCACAAAGTGATTGAAGCTCTCATGCTTGCACTGGAACGGATCGCCAAGAGCCGCAGTGAGGACTTGTTCCCATTGGTCATGGACAGCCTATGTTATCTCATCGATGACGGTGCGTATGATCAGCGTCGTCCAACCCATATGCTCATATCCCACAGTTGACCAACGAACCAATGTTATCAATAAACTCACGGCTAGGTCAACTGGAACCGAAACTGGGCCAGTAAGGCTCGTTTTGGCATTGGAAGTGAAGGGTAATGGTATCTCGTTGGCCATGTACTTCGTTGATTTGCATCTTCACAGCACCTAGTAATTTGTGGGCTTCTCTTAGAATAATTACATCTGTCGCTCAGCACCAGCCAAGTGAGAGCTCTCCGACTCACCGTCGTATACTTTGTTCATCTCTTCGACAGGTGACTGCCAGGAATTGAAGCCTAGGATCATTGATCTGGCAAAAAGGGAAAGAGGTCGCATTGGTTCGGCGGCTGTAGAAGCCTTGGTTGCCTTGAAAGAGCCGCGTGAGTCCATATTACTAGTACATATTCTGTCGCCTGATGAGCATCGCGAAAAAGTTCCCCGCGGTATCCACTTTTCTAACATCCTAGGTTACCTCGACAACATTCTCCCCCGATTAGATATAGAGATAGGCGACACCTGTTCACCCGAAGACATTGGTAACTTGCCTCCTGTACTCCAAGTCAATGGTAAGTGCCATTTTCGTCGTGCACATTTCTTTGTGATTGAATTACGTCAGGTTCTGAGAACCTTGACGAAGACGTCATGCACAAGCTTTTGCAAACTATCGAGTCGCCGTATGCTGATCGACGCACTGTGGCGACTTTGACGTTATTGAAACTATGCAGCAGTAAGCTTTCGAACAGTCTCATTGGCGTAGTTGATCATGGGTGAATAAGACCCCACGGTCAAGGAATTTTGCTCGCAAAAAAATGTCTTGGACATCTTCATGAAGCAGTTGGAGCGAAAGAAGACCTCACTTCTGGCAGCGTACGCGTGTTTGAGGCTTAGTGAGTCAGTCTGACCATTCGTACCTTGATAATTCAATTAAGATGCAAAAGACTCGGATGCATTACACATGTGGACAATCGGCGATTTCCCTCGTGCAGCAAAGCTTGTCCTCGTCATGCTGGACAAAGGCTGGTTTGACGATGCAGTTGGCCGAGTCGAGGGCTCCAAGATCTTAAAAAACCTCATGGCGTCTGGTGACCCCAAGTGTGAATTCTTATTAACCTGAACCATGAACTGATGTCTGGCCCAGACGATCTAAGGAAGGAAATCGTGACCCTTGACATAGTCGCAATGTTAGAGAGGAAGCTTGAGATTGGTGACTGTAATGAGATCCGCATGATCTTGATTTGTGTCGACATTCTTTGTATGTCTAGGAACTGTCCGCGCCTATCTGGCTGACTTGTATGTGTAGGGAACGGGAATTCGAGTGGGAAGTCAAGCGAGTTATCAGGCATTGTGACCAACAGTTTGGCCCGGTTGAGGGACAAAGACGTGAAGATTCAAAAGAGGGGTGTCAAGACTCTTTCCTCACTGGCTCAGACGGGTAAGCATGTCTCGCTTCATCCAACATTCAATTACTGACCAATTGTTCAGAGGCTGGTGAGAAGGTGATACATGAACACGTGATCGAGATCGTGAAAATGCTGCTCCCGCGTTCGGACGGCTCGCGCCCACCGTATTCCCAATTATTCGGACCTACTGCTGCGGTGTATAACCTGTGCAAGAATGGTGAGTCAGACGCCGTTCTGCCTAGACATAAAGTGATTGTTTTGCTCTTCCCACACCAAGAAACCCTCCGCCACCAAATTCAGCAGTCCAAAGAATTCGCTGAGTTCAAGCTTCTCCGTCACGATGGTGCTCTCTTTCCCCAAACCAGAGCGACCAGGTCAATGAATTGATCATACACACTGTCCCGTACGCTTCATGTTCCACCCACAACGAGGCTGGTTGTCTCTATAGTGCTAAAATTCCGTCTTTGCATGATTCCCCCCCGCTGTATTTGCTCGAGTTATTTAATTCATGTATCTCTGGGCTCTAGCATGCTGGAGTGGATTTTGGACTCCCCCTGGAATGGTCTGATGGGCCTCCTGAACTTTGCACACGTTGCAATAATATCCGTCAAATGCCAAACTGAACGGACCAAGCTTGTCTCCCGAACCGACCAGGCCAAATTATCCCTAGTACTTCGAGGTCAAAAAAAAGTCGTTGTGATCTACTAGTAGGGTGGAATAGAAATGTGGCAGTATATGTACGGGCTTGGGGCTGCAACCCAGGGTGTCACGTTTTAGTGTAGTGCATGTTGTGGGGTCGTAGATAGACGGACATTAATGGAATGGAGCTTTGTATCTGGTTTGTCACTAATACATACCATGGCCCAAAGTTCCCGGCGTACTTAAGGTCGACCATCCTCACGCCGGTCCTCACGACTCTGCCAGCGGCCCACTTTCATTTCTACCCACAGACAGCATGGCAAACCACACATCATATATGTTGGATAACATGATCACTCAGGCCGTTGACGCTGGATTCTCATATGATGGAATCGTATCAGTCCCAGAAACAAGTTTAGAGGATGTCGGACATCAATTTGGCCTGGCCAGTTCGCTGCGTGACAAGGTGGTGGGTCCTCTATCCAACTTACTTGCCGCCAGCTCAGCGGCTCGCGCTACAGGTTCGGGTTCGGCTGAGAGGGGAAACCAAGTGAATAGTTGCTCACCAAGATTTCATGAGTTGGGGGGGAGCTAATGTGGGCAATGAACGCATCATAGGGCCTTCAAACAAAAGCATCATCGTCACCATCCTAGTCGCACCGCGCCTCAGGGTGGAAGCGGGCCAAAGAATCGTGGCCATCTGTCTCTCGCTTCTTTGGATCGAGATCTCACAGAGATTCAGGAAGAGGGACCCAGTATTTCGAACATGGCGCAGGTGCGAAAAGGATGTGCATAGGAAGAACCTGCTGAAGCCAGCTTTTAGCCCCTTAGAACAGCGAGGCTGGACGACGATACTGACATGGAATACGGCTGTTTTCCATGCTTATTATCCTTTAATTGAGCTTCCTCCAAGCCCAAACAGAAGGAGTCTCCTGGGAAAATAGAGGAAGGATGGGATGTCGTATCGCCTGTCACTACTCAGGGGAATGGCTGGGAATGACGAAGAGGACGAAACCGAGCAACTTGAAGATGAGTAGCGGAGAAGATTTACAACTTACTAGTACTGGACTTGTCCGAAGGGTACGTTGGACTCCGATGGACGTGATAGATATCGGCGGTTTCAGACGAATACCTAGGCAGGCCGAGGACAGCATACTACTTAATGGCAATGATGTAAATGCCTTTGAACAAGCCTTTCTAACTGTAAGGCTCTGATTGAAAAGATGATGTCCCAAATGGGCAGGTTTAGGCCAGGGTAAGCCTTTTTGCCTTCCGCCAGTTCAATTTGATGAATCGAAGTCGTCGAATCGCTTCGTAGTCATAGTATTGCATGTAACAAAGTGCCATGAAGCCTTTCAGGTGCCAGTGAGCATCGACAACTCTTTCAAATGACAAGTATCGTCTAGTATATTTAAAGAATATTGATGGAAGGCTGCGTGGATATTTGTACACAGTACATTTAAGCCATGGTTGAAATCATACAGATGCTAGAGCTACAAATGTACTGGACTCGAGTAGGACCTTGGCCTTGACGACCGTTATATTGTGTTTCACCCCCTTCTCCCACAATGACGTTCCCACCGGTTTCCACTTTGTCAATCCCAAGTGAGTCGGACACAATACCGGTCCCTCTTGAATCACACGGCCGCCATCCGCGTCTTCCGGTTCCATCAGCTTGCCGTCGAACTTTTCGCCAGGCTGAGCGACGAAGACCTCGAAGTCGCTCGATATTACTTCATCGAACATCTTGCTGAGGCGTCCAGCAAGCTCGACAAGCTCGACAATTTTCTCCCTGAACATAGATGTAACCCTTGATAATATATCACCCCGAGGAACGGTACAGCCTGCAGCCAAGAGAATGTCAGAAATGCTTGTGAGGACTTCGTCGACGAGATATTTTGGTTGGGCACGCCAACTTTGCTTGATGTGAAGGCGCGCGAGCACACGCCAATGTCCAGAAATAGCTTGCGCCTCTGTAACCATTTTTTCTGCTCGTCAGATGGAGTAGGAGACGCATTCGAACGTTTATTTCCTCACCTACGCTACGTAATTTTTGATATATCCCATAGACGAATGTGTTGTGGTCTTTTTCAGACGCCCAAGAGGAGGCCGCTAGGGTAAGCGCGGACGCGAGATAGGCTTGAAACGCGGTTTGGAGTAACATAGGGATATCCTCTCGCGTATTCGTTGCCAAGGATTTGGCCAAATTCTGGCCTATGTACTTTGAAACCCTCTGCTCAGCAGACATCTGTTCGTCCGTTGGGTTGCGAAAATCGTCCACAACTTCGTTGATTTTCTTCCTCGGCTGTCTCTCGTATATGGACTGCTGTTCCTTTATCAGAAGTCCCTCTGAAATCCTCTGCCCAGCGGACACCTGTTCATCCGTTGGGTTCCTCGTCACGTTCTGAAACTCGAAATACTCCGCGAGAAAGTCGGCCATATACGTGGTATTCTGCTGCACCTCTGCATTTAGTTTCTGGAGAACCCGGATGATATCGGAGTCCGAGGATTTATCTGCGGTGTGGAGGAAGTTATTTGTGCCTTGCGAGTCTCTCGATTGCGCTTCACAGCGCTTCTCGAGCCGAGCGATTTGAGCGCGGGACTCGGAGAGATCCTGTCGAAGTCTCTCGACTTCCTCAGACTCCCTCGCACCTTGCTCTGTATTTTTGGCCACCGGGTTCTGTTGCTTTCCTGGAGCATTAAACGCGATCATGCGGGTGTCTCTCTCTTCTGTCTGCGTGTCAGTGAGTTGTGAGTGAGGGTATCTGACGTCTGAGTCAGCCCGACGCGGCACGTCTAGAGTGTAATGTCTGCGCTTTAAAAAAGATCCCAAGGCTGTGACGCGACGGGATGTCTCTGTCTTTGCACGCCTCAGCCACATGCGCGGGGCGGTCCGTTCTTCCTCTTCCATGTTAGGCGGGGATGACTGAATCTGTTTTTGAAGAAAGCTTAGGCACTATATCATGGTAAAAAAACGCACGCTCTTACCTGAGACATGGCAGGTCTCTCATCCCTTCCTGGTGTATTCATATCCGTGCGCTGGGGCTGCAAGGAGAAAAGCGTTGAGATCGCGTCCTTACACTTTGCATTTCCCACTTATTGACGTACCGGGGCTTTCCTAAGCCTCCGAATAGTCATGGCTTTAACTAAAGTAAGCAAGCTGTATACTGATATTCCCTGGGATGCATACCTTCCCTGAGAACCAGTCTAAGTGTAAACAACGGGTGCCAACACCACGGTTCCAATCGACTTGACGGAGACTTGGGAACTGGGAACTGGGAACTGGGAACAAAGGGAGTGTTGTGGTGTCTTCGTCGTATTCAGGCCTTTATCAAAGATCCACGTTAACACTCAGATGGAGGGACTGACGGAGATGGGCAAGAGGTGGGCGACTCAGAGCAGACGATACTTACATACACGAGGCCGCGGCCTTACTGCATCATGACCGGCATGGGATCTTCACTCACAATTCAGAACCAGGGTTCTTTCGAGGTTTATCCGCGGGTCGTGACACTGGAGTTAGAATTGAACCCAACTTGAACCCAGTCAGAAAACTTTCCCAGGCAAAGGTTCCGAGCTTTTTCTGACAACCTGGCATCTCCCGTGCCGGTACCCATGACATGACTTCAGAGAATTGGAAAACGGAAATTGGCGTCACGCGCCCCAAGGTATCATTCTAGAGACAAATAGTTCATACTCTTCTCAGTGGAGGCCATCGGAATGTTCAATCCCGCCTTTTCAAATGTAGCAAGCTGCTAGCGGTGATTTCGTCGCAGTTGGAATAGGGGCAGACCCGGAGGGGGATTTAGTGCTTAATGACGGGATTTGAATATAGCGATGACTGTTGATGAGCACGACTTGTACGCATTGCATGCCACCCACATTGAAAGGGACCCAGTTCATTACCGTCAAAGTTTCCCATCTTCGTTATATTGGTCCCCCTCATTGGCAGACCGCGAGAAACGCCTGGATGGCGTTAACTTTGTGATAGTATCCACTCACCCGGGCCTTATGTAAAACAACACCTTCAGTGATGCGGCCTCACAGGAAGGCTCAGGCCGGAAGGTCTTGACATGTGGGTAGTCTGTGCTCCATGTCGTGAAGAATCCCCACGAATAGAAGTAGTAGTCTGTTGTGACCAAGACGCATATGTCAAGATCAAAAATTACCTGAAGTGCAGTGAGGCTGAACTCTATTCCCCGGCACAAACCCCTGGCACTCCTGCCACCGTGCCAAGTGTGTAGCGCACGGCCCATTCTCAACAGTATTAGTGTGACAACATCACCTAGTACTTACTACGACGGCCACCACCACATCAAGTTATGTCGCCAGGTTCCGAGTGGTATGCCCAACTTTCGAGACCCCTTACTCATTCGTCCATGTCGTACGTTGCCCGTGCGTGCGATACCACACACGTTTCTCATCGAGTCGGAGGGTTCACTGTAGCCGTCGTGTGTCGGGGCCGATCCGACTCGGTTGGATTTCAGCTTTCATGCCATTGCCGGCTGCAAAAGCCACGTGGAAAGCTCGCTCAGGGACTCCAAGAGCGAAAGCTGTCGACATACTGTGACCTTGCACTGTCTTCCTATCTACAGATACCAAGGTCCCAAGCCTTTGGTCGCTGACCATTATCGTGCTAGTAATCATGCGTACAGGGGGTCATAACTGGGCAATACTCCGTGCGTTCTAAACACATTAAAATATGATCCCAGAGGACGCGACTCGGAGAGGACAAAAGGAATGAATGACATAGTTTCAGCCGCAGCGGCGATTGTTGCTCTCATCGTCCTCCCTCTTTCTAGGCAATCGGGCATACAGAGACCGAGCTTCTACCTCCGGCTCTTCGCTCCCCTGCCTCTTCCTCGGCATCCTCTCCTGATCGAGGCAGCTAGAGTGAGCCTCCGACTCTATGATGTCTGCGTCCGATTTCTTCTTCCTTGGTAATTTCTGTGGGCCCGTTTGCAAAAACTGGATGTCAGAAAGTCCTTCCTCGTGGTACTCATGGTCTGCGCGTATCGGCTCCACTGTGTCTGGAATAATGGGTGCCAACCCATTGTGATTCTCGTCGAATGATATGGAGTTCGGTTCGTCAATGGCGGCCTTTGACCCCTGCCTCTTCCTCGGGAGTCGCTGATCGATGTAGCTAGATTGAGCCTCTGATTCGATGACCTTTGCATCCAGCTCCTTCTCCTTTGGTGATTTCTGTTGAGCCGTTTGCGAAAGCTGGATAAGACGTTCCTCACGGTCTTCGTGTACCGGCTCCGCTGGATCTGGAGGAGTGGGTGCAATCCCACTGCGATTCTGGTCGAATGATAGGGCGCTCGGTTCGTCCTTGGCGGCTTTTGGCGGCATGGTTGGCTCGATTGCCAGATCCACACCCTTCGCCCCAGCCTGACCCCCATAAGTGGGCAATACCTGGGCTACCCGCCCTTTATGAGTAGACACGAGTCGGTAGTTCGTCTCTGAAGCCATCACATCGGCCTGGATATAATTTTCGACATCAACAACTTTTCAATATTGCGTTGCGTGTTGGGTCCATACCGTACTGGTTGCCACCCCCTTACGTGAGAGCTTAAAAAAATCGGATATGGCTGCTACGATGTTGCGAAAGGTTGATTCCCGCCCGCGTTTGGGTGCCTCCTGAGAAATCCCCTGCTTCCCTAAGTCAACTTCGACCTTTGAAGGGGATGCATGAGCATGAATTCGGGTACTGTTTGAAAATGCACGTTTCCTTACGTTGGGTGGATGCTTCGCCATGGGCGTAGCGGGTCTTTTGGTCTGTCTGCGCCAGACATCCGAGAGTGGGCGGGGTTGGTTGTTTACCCGATTTCCGTGGCCTTCGTGGCCAGTGTCAGACGGGAGTTGCGTGTGTTGGGAACTCGAAGGTGATACTCGCTGCGGTACAACAACCGAACCCATGACCATCACGTCAGGTGAGTCGAGTGTCGGATGCTAAACAATAATTCGGACTGTATACAGGGAGGATTCGAGGGGGACATACCTTCTCTGAGTGTAATAGAAGGCACTGGAGAGTAGTCTAAAAGATTCGGGTGGAGTTGTGATCACTTGTTGAGTTGGACAGTGACTCGACAGAACATGGTCTTGGTTTAGTAATTGGCAGCTTTTGGATCTGGTAAGCGAGGGGACATGAAAAAAGGTGCGTGGACAAGAGACTCTGGAGCTGTACGTACGTGAGGCGTGGTCCCTTACGGGAGTCCATGCTCGCCATCGGATAGAGCCAGATGCAATTGGATAAGTGGGCAAGGGTAAAAAGTACTAAAAACCTCCGAGTCCTCAGGAACACCGATTATCTCGGAATCGCCTCCTGCGTTTCTTTCACACATCTGTCCGTACTGCGCGGCTGCATATCACCAACCGCGTGAATTGTCCAGAATGCTGGGCAGAGGGAAGAGTCTCATCAAAAGAAGAATTCCTCTGGGCGCCTTTCGAATGGCAAAATGAAAAGGGGCCAGTACGTATGGTGAACTTGAAAGAGATTACAGTTACCTTGCTGCGAAATGTTGCAATCGTTCAGCTGCAAATCGTAAACAGTCGCAAATAAGATCTGGACACGTGTGCGTTCGATCGTCCTCTGCTGACAGATGATATCGACGATAGTGGAGGTCGTCGTTCGGTAATGACTTTACATCCATCCTCCAGCTCTTTTGGAACGCATCCGATGTATATTAGTGTATTGCCTCGCTACTTCTCTTTGAATGTACGTGCAGCAAGGTCCCCGTCGGCAACGCCGACCCCTAGTAATAGAAAAGGCCATTGGTAGGCATGAAGGGAGGATACCAGGGGATTACGTCACGCCCTTAGACTGTATTCCGGAAATGGCAAAGGACAATAAGCTGGATCACGCCTGGGCCGTGGAACATCATCAGCAAAAGTGCCAAAGTCTAGCGGAAGCCTGGTGAACATATTACACACTCAGGCTGGTGTCACTGGCATGTTCTGGTGCACCATGTCCTCGTACGAGCCAGTCCTGCACCAGATCACTCATGTTCAGACAGGGCCTTGGCAAGGACTCGGAGGTTCAATTCTACAATGCTATTTCATTAGCATGATGGTCTGCATCGCACACTGGGCCTACTAAATTCGTCCTGGCGTTCGACATCGTACGACCTATAGCTTGAACGAGGGCAAGTTCCCGAGGTTCTCTGGGTTACGAAGCAGGTTCTTCAGTCTGGCTGCTCCGACTCTGGCAGGTTTCCTGGGCAAGCAAAGTCGGTAGTGACGCTAGGTACCATCTCTCTTATACTATGACAAGAATGGTAATGTCAGAGCGGCTTGCACTGCGGTCCTCACTGAGCGTATTCGAGGCCGCAGAAGAATGGACCAAGGCTGAATGGTTAATCGTTCGATATTCGTAGAACTCATGAGATCCAGGTGGAAGCTTCACCTCTGCTCTAAGCATTTAGCCTCCTCTATTCACTCGGGCGATCATTCACCCCACTCCCCCTTGGGAAATCTGCTGTTGATGTTCCCACAGATTTCATCAAATAACCTCTTCGACTGCGCCAAGACCTATATCCAGGAACGTCATCTCGCATTCAGCCGGTCAACCGTCGAGGATTTCATCGAGTATATTTTCACACATCCAAACGGCTGGGAAGGTTCCCGTCGGGCGATTGAGCATGCCGGCCTCATCCCTCATACCTGAGGGACGATCTCGTGTCCACATGCTGACGGAGGGCGAAGCAAGCTTTCACTTTTTGCGTCCCAAGCCTTCTCAGCTCGGAAACGGCTAATCAAACTCCTCAAGGAGTCGTTATCATCGATGCTGGCGGAGGGACCATTGACCTAAGCATGTTTTCGATGAAGTGCAGCCCGATCTGCTGCGAGGAGATTGCTCCAGTCGAGTGTATGTATCGCCAACAGCCAAATTTCTCCTTCCTTATCTCTATCCTTTTTAGGTCGACTGCAGGGCTCAGTCTTTGTTACCCGCAGTGTTGGAAAGTTAGTGGCTTTTTCCTCTTTGTTTCCCAGTGACGAACTCGAAACCTTTAATAATAGAAAAACTTGAAGGCTGGGAGTACTCTCGCCCAGATGAGATAGCCGAGTTTACGCGCGAGTTCGACCAGACAACGAAACTCGTCATCAAGACTGATCAAGATCCCGCTTAGCTCAGGGTTGGTAGTGTCAAGGCAAACAACGGAGAACAGCAAAAGTGGGAAAGAGAGAGAGATGTCAGACGTTCCGGGATATTTCGAGTCTAAACTTCCTAAGGTACGCCCGCGTTATAAGATACTAACTCAGGATTGACACCCATTACAAGGGTGCCCATGTTCACGAGGAAATGGAATTTCGGGAATCGTTTTCGCTTAGGGAAAGAGATCCAGCAGACTTTGGCTTGCAGACCGTATGCCTTGCGTGCTATTGAGGCAGTCTATCCGACCCTAAATAGGTGGATCAAAATCAATGCAAGAGCCTTCCATCCCTGGCCTTATCTTTTCATTCTGACGTGGAGCATTGCAGCGTCTTTTTCCACACTTTGTACTATCCGCGCGGACATTGGCGAGGCCGCGAATGATCTGGTTTTAAAGAAGGCTGCCGCTATCAACTGAATTATGATGTGTAATTGTACTATTTGGGTTCACGGAACTTCAAGCGTACCTAGGTTGGAAGTCAAAGGTAAGTCGTGA
The DNA here is from genome assembly GCA_015039435.1 of Imleria badia. Lineage (NCBI taxonomy): Eukaryota > Fungi > Basidiomycota > Agaricomycetes > Boletales > Boletaceae > Imleria > Imleria badia. The sequence continues at coordinate 74,246 of MU130792.1, forward strand.
CGGCATAACCTTTGTTGTTTTCTGATTCAATGGTCTTTCCAGGATGGCGAACGACGGTGAGTGTCCGTGAAGTTGGCGTGTCGTATGCTCTAACTTGTGCCTCACTGGCAGAACCATTGCGACAGTCACATTTGAGGACTGAACGGTGTCGCCCGTTACCTACAGTGTGGTCCTGAATACCCTCGACGCTTATTTCGTGCTGCAGGTTCGGCATACTCTTTGGATGTCACCGTGTCTGCGGGACGATGGAGGGCGTGTATCGCATGTAGGTAAAGTACATGCAATAAGAAAGCTATGACTACGGAAGAGGAGGAGGGAGTGATTGGTGGAACCTCCGGTCCGGTCCAGTAGCCGATCCTGCTGAGCAGGCGTGAGCCGCAATCCTTCAAGGAATAAGATTGCGACGCACATTCCTGATTTCCCTCAGTCTCGCGTACACTCGACTGGTGGCATTCACTCCTTCTATTTATTTAGGTCGCTCCCATTCACACCAATCTGTGCTGAATACCCGTTTCTGCCATCGGCAGCCCGGAAACACATTTCGTGCGAATCATGCCCATACAGTACGTGTTCGATGATCTTTTGAGGAACGGAAATACTCTGACCGTCCATTGTTTCCTCGCTTCCTTTCAGCACATTGAATGGCTAGTTGGGCCCGTTATACCAACGTCTTCTGCGTATCGGTCTCCGAAGGCGGTTTATCTGGCTGGATTCTGGGTGGCGCTTCGTCATGTTAAAGAAGATCTGCATTTTCGCTCGTGGTTAGAGTATCATATTTCTTCTCCAATGGGTCGTTATCAACGACGGTGAGGTGAGGACCCTGTCTCTTTTGGTCAGTTATGTCGCTGCGAACGCACTTTACTGACGATCACTTAAAAACTAGATGGGATGCGACAAGGACATTTGCAATCCGTAGTAAAGGGTTCGGCATTTGGCGGTGTCGCTGGCTTCCGGGATACGGTTGCTGAAGAACAAGCTTATCAGGAAGGCATACAGCAACCTAATTATTACGTTCAACAGGTGTACACTCGCAGAATGAGGCATCTTCTCGAAGCCAACGGAAAAAGGAAGACATCTAGATGACATTGATTCGAAGATCAGTGGTTTACGAGAGTAACTATTCTTTTTTTCGTGCTTGACTGCGAGGCATGTATATGAAGTGGAGGTGGCCAGTCTGCCAGTGTGCACGAGAAGTGAAGTGATCACTATCAGCAAGACTGCAGCGTTGCGCCTTCGACGCACACGGATAGATGCCCAAGTATACCAGACCCTGGTCATCCTGGAGGCTGCAAGGATGGCCACATGACCATCAGCGAAGGACTTCGTAATGTTCAATGATACCATTCATTCATGTACTTGCCCAGTCACTGCATTTCAAACAGACTTTCAGACTTGGAGGAGCGATTTATTAATCGTTGTCGAGTTAGGATTGTGACACTTACACGGAACCTCACACGACGTACAAGCACAGCTTGTAAGTTTTTCGCTCGTTCAAATGTTCTTCGTAATTGGCTCAGCTGAGCGATCAACATTAGATAACACTGGTCGTGACAACGCTCGAACATTGAATACTTGATTCCTCAAGGGAACTGTATCGGAGAGTAGACTTTCCAGGAACCTGTCACTGACTCACTGAGAACCAGTCTGAATGAGCCCTGACGCCGTTGGTTTATTCGACTCGCGGTTCCTGCACGACGCAAGATCTTGGGTCATAAGCTAGCGTTTGAATCCTCGCGATCGGAATTTGATCCGAGTCAGTTACCAGAATAACAAGGAAATGTGACAGCCCTGTGATCCCTCATTGTTGAATCCTAAACATTGGGAATTCAACGTGTAAAAAAGTGAAGTACGGGCGAAATGTGGTATCACATGATGATGACCGATGATCGATGATTGATCTCCGTGCCAAATGCCGTACAGTCTACCGTGACGGTGCTGTACTTATAGACAGTATTCTTGCAGCAACAGGCTCCTTCGCGACCTTCCTTCACTCCCGTCACGATGCAAAACCATATATCGCACATGTTGGATAGCATGATCATAGCGGTGGGCGAAGGCCACTCATACGATGGCATCGTATCGATGCCAGAGATTGGTCTGGAGGACGTTGATTACCGAGATCGCCCGGACCCCTTGATCGACGGTGTGGTTCGTCCTCTGCTCCTCTTACCTAGAGGATAACTGACGACGGGCCACGCGATTCAGGAGTTATTTCAGACAGCCTTTTCGCAGGTGGTGACCGGGTGAATTGTTTCTCGATGACGTTTCATCTGCTAACGGGGTCAGCACCTAGGTTCTCTCCTAAAGCAACTCCATCCCGAGAGATCCGTACCGCTAGTATCACGTCACTGAGTTCCTTAGGGCCGTCTCAAGGTTCATTGGACTCTTCAGGCACGGAGGTATGCACATCGTGATCGTAATCAATGACTTCATGGTGCTGCCACGGGAGGGTCGTCAGGCTACTCACAAGGAGAGCTCACAAGGGGTGAAAGTTCTGCCTCGTCCTCCTACCCAGGAACCATTTTCAGGCGAGAGCGGCGAGCAGGCGTCCAATCCCGGCCCGAAATTGCCAAGAAAGAAGGTCGATGAGGTTACGGGGGACATCACAGACTCGGACAAGAGTCGACAGCCGAGGAAACGGATAGAGGAAGCCGACGATCAGAATGCTAAAGAGCCTAGAAAAAGGATGTGAGCGTGAAGAGGGGGCTGCTCATTGAAAGCATTGGACGAACCTCTGTTCCAATGTCGATGTTGTTGTTCAACATGAACTTGTGTCATGTCCCGCTCAGTGTCTCTTGTGCTTTTATGTAAGTCTGTCATCGCTTCAGGTTGTAGTGATAATAGAGGAATAGTGTTGTTCTGGTCCAGTATCTATGCGTTAGGGGAGACAAAATTATTTCTACCTCCTCCTGCTACCATGTCCCAACCGACAACACCCTATTTGTAGACAGAACGGTTCAGCGTGTGCAAAACAAATGCACACGCAGCATCCCCTTCCCGACACTTGCCACGAAGTGAACGTGCACGTGCACGACTTCGTCCAGATCCTGCAGCGGGGTGGCATGGCTCCTATCTTTCGCGCTATGGGAGCTTGCCGGTGTGGCCCAAGGCGTAAAGGTAACCCCGAGTGTTTCTGAAAGCACCCAACTGATCGAGGACGGTATGAAGATGTCATGTCTTTGGGTAGGTAGCTCGGGTATTTCTGTTGATGTTAAGTTACACTCTCTCAGCCGTCGTCCACCAGATCACTAATGTTGTGAACCATCGACAATATCCGTACATTGATGATTGCAGCATGGACCCGCTGAGTGATGAAACCTGCTGGCAGAACCCAACGATCTGTGCTACAGCCTACAAGCAGGTTTGACATTTCCAACCTCCGAGTCTGTTTCGGGTCGGGACCAACCCTTATGCTCAAACGATACGAACCGGAGGAGATGAACAAAATAATGCACACAGCGTGGATGGTATGGGATACTGCGCATCCTGCCAGCAAATTGGGAGCAACATTGCGGGGTGAAACATTTTCGGCGGCCTAGTCTCCCCAAGCCAGACCTACTTCGAGATCAGAAGACAGTCGTAGTGGACGTACGAATCGGAGCGTGAATTAGGTACTGGTAGTAGCGAGCCCAACAACCTGTTCCATATGTCTCACCACGTCCAACAGTTCCGCAGCCTCGTAGCTGTACGGTCTCGACGTGATATGGTGTGCAATTGGATCTGTCGCTTTCAACTTCGCAAAGGCAGCCTCCTTCAGAATAATCTTCCACGTCGTTTGCCCCTCCACCACGCGGCACTCAACCGTGAGCACATCATAGTTGTCTGTATCCCGTGGTACCCACCGCGCAAGCTTCTCAATTCGTGCGCTGTCGACCAAATCATGATCAAATTTGCAGTCTGGCCTTTGACACGCGTTCAGCTCGTGGTGAGCTCGACACAGACTTTGGACCTTTCCATATTGTGTCTAGTCAAAACAAGGATCAGTCTTGGTCGTCTGCTTCCCATTGGAGTAACCTCACGAGAGCATCGCCCGCCGCCCTCAATCCTGTGTGTGCTTCTTCCAGTAGCAACGCTTTGGGGAGATCGTGGACTCTGGCATGGCCGACGTATTTTGATGGCCCGGGAGGATACCCTGATCCATCGGGTACTCTCACGTCCCAACCGCTATCCCATCCCTCGTAACACCCGTATCTCTCAAATCCATGCCCATAGTCGAGACTAACAATATAGGACTTCCGTCCATCACGGTTTCCCTTGCGACGCACCGAATTTATACTCAGCCGAGAAAGCAGCCAAACAGTGTACTCACTATCTTGTGTACTCGATTGATATTGAAGATGGTATGACTGAACTTGCACCGGTAATCGAACCTCGCTTTTTCGCATTGGCTATAGAACTGCCCTCTAAGAGATCCTCTGAGGGGTTGTGTATTGACCAAGGTATGATCTCTGCAGGTCGTCCGGGCGGCGTATTCATCGTTTACAGGCATTCCTGAGCGTAAGCAGTTCAATGGCTGTCACGACGATGAGCGATAGATCGATGGAGATCGATGAGATGTATTACACATCGCCGGCGCTAGAACTCTCTGGTGTTTATGCCCCCAATCACCGTACTAGTATGCCCGAACTGGGCGTGAGCAAGTCGCAACCTCTTCTAGCTTTGTGCTTTGATAAGGTAGGGAGACACCCTTCTCCCTTTCAGTATAACATGTATCTCGGTAGGCGGATGAAAACAATAATATGATTGGTCCGACGAAAGCGAGTATACAGATCATTTGACATCCTCCCGTTCGAAAGTCTCCAGAAAGGGTCGTGTCAATGTAGATCAAAAAACGGTGGTAACGAGACTGACGATGAATGGGGGCAGCTGTCCAGGGTTTCATCGCCTGCATTAGATCTCCGACGGCTTTGTAAGAATTGAATGCGACGTCTGCAGAGATCATTCGAAGATTCCTTGACATCTGAACCAACTGATGCGATGATGTATGCGAGCTGGATCACGAAGCTGAGCATGCACACTTAGACATGATGGATATAAATTAAATATCCTCAGAAGACAATCTCACCTTCAGTTCGTACGTGAATATTCATTCCAACCGAAATACGAGGGCTAGCCCATCAGCACATGCATCGGAATGGCGACGACGGATAACTTACCAGGCAAAATAACCACGCCCACAAAGACGCTCCGAGACATTCGTTGTCTATCTTTGTGAAAGATTCGGTGTCGTGTGTAGCACCGAGTATTCCCAGAACACTAGGGATCAAATGAGTATGACTCACGGTGTGGTCTGGGTATTACCCCCATCCGGCCCACCTGCAAATCCTTGGGTGAGTACATGCCCGTGTCAAGATGAGCAAAACATCATGGGACGAAAGCGTGCTCGAGGGCGCGAATCCGAGTCAGCATGGCAGCCACGACGGAGTTATAATTAAATCCGTATGCGAGGCACAGTCGCAGTTTCGTCGCAGTTACTACATAGCACTTGACATCCACGCCCCGTTCGACGTCCTCATGTCTCCCTGAGCCCGCAAGGAAAAGAAAAATGTCGTGCGTTGTATACCTCCCGAGTATTTACTCGCGGATCCTCTATTTTTTCGTCTTCCTGTCATTTCTTCCTGCCATCCAGGCCTCAGAATGGATCCAATACCCACCCAGTGGACATGCAACCATGACACACTACTCCCTCCCTACTGGGTTCATCGCTGCGTGCGGATGTACCCCAAACAGCACATACTATCCCACTGCCGCCCTGAGCCAAATGGCGTACGGGAGCAGTACCTCATATGGCCCCGCATGTGGCCAGTGCTTCAAACTCACTCTTTTGAACGCTTTCACGTCGAATCCGCCATTCTATCCCAACACGGCCAATTCCGTCGTCGTCAAAATCACCGATCTCTGTCCACTTTCTTCGAAGGGGTGGTGTAACGCCACGACGTCTGGGCCCAACGCGTGAGTGGACAACATCATGTTTGACGGGTGCATTGAAATGACGGTGGGGCCAGCGGCGGCGGCTACCTCAACTTTGATCTTGCCTGGCCATCTACTTCAATCTCAACTAACTTCTTCCCGTCTAATGCTGCCCTCTATGGTGTGTCTTGCTCATCATAACATATGGTTATCGGTGACTGAACATGTGTTTGCGCAGGTTTTACCGTAAGTTTGATCGACCAGCATACAAAGAGGTAACAATGAATTAACAAAACTAGGACTTTGGTGTCTGGAATATCAGTTACCAGAGTGTCTCGTGTCAGGAATGGGAGGGATATAGTAATCAGTCCGCTCTTGGAAGCGTTGCAGATTTGGGTTACACCTCCTGTTGTCCAAATAACCCAGTACTTTTCATTCATTTAAATTCACAGTATTCATGCTAATCCCACGTCTGGACACAGGATACCGACGACGACTTGTGCCCCTCATATTCGGATGCCGCAGGACTGCCGTTCGTCGTCTTCCTCTCTGTAAAAACCTCGTGCCTGATATTTGAGCTATAGTCCAACGATCCATCCTGGGTCTGGGGCCGATACCGTGTTCACAAGCATACCTTACATTCTTTTCATAACATTAACTGTATCACTATCAGCGTACTTGTTGTAGAATTTGGGGGTTTGGATCTTCCTGCTGGGTCCATATCCTGATACGTCTTCTTTTCCTTAGCGTCACCTTTCACCTTTAGACTATTTGCTTCACATTACTAGTCCCTTCCTGCTGTGGCCTGGACACATCCTCCATAACTCCTTGGTGGCCAGTCCATCCCCGTCTTCTAAGTCTAACGATGATGTGATCTCCAGAAGGACCAAATCAGATATCAATCACAATTACGAAATGTTACCCGTCGTATCGAGGCGCTCGTTTCCACGGAACACGATGTGTCCAACGCCACGAGCGAAATGTGGCGGCAGGCGGGGTTGGGGTCCTCTTTTCTTTCGCTTTTGCTGTCGGGGACGACCCGAGGATCCAGTGAGGGCAGTGGCAGCAATCATGGACGACGTAGAGGCCTCCGTGGGTTGGGCTTGCATGGTGGCCTCGTTCGTCGATGAATCCAAATGGAGAGCAGGAGGAGCGGGGATGCGACGCTCTGTCTGACAACAGTGACATCGGTAGGAGATGAGGTGACCATGCGACGTTGAGTCTGCTCCGAATAAGGATGTATATGAATGAAAAGCGGTGCGCGATGCTACTACGAACCTTTGACGCGGACGGTGGCGGAGATGCCAGGTATCAAGGGGGCACTGCAGCGTTTGCATATGGTGCGTTTTACGGAGGGATCCCTGTGCACGGACGTCAACGAGGTATGGGAGTGTGAATCAACTTCAACGAACACGCACATCTTTACGTTTGTCTTTTGCCCCACGCTCTTCATCGTCTCTACATAGCTCCTTGACAACTCTTCAAAGCCCACTACGCGTCGTCTCTTCTTCCGCCGGGACTCTTTGAGATGCGATGGAGGGTCGCCTTCTCCTTCCTCGGTCCTAGTGTCCTTGTCCTTGGGTGTCGTCGACGATACGGACGGTTCGTCGTCGTCGTCGTCGGGGACGGTGCGAGGGGGTGCGAGACCATTCAAAAGAACACTGGCTTGGAAGAGAAAGTTAAGCCGTTGAAGGATATCTCGGTTCGTCACGCTCGTTGGGTTGGGTATCTCGTCCTTGTTCTTGTCCTTGTGTTTGCCCATGACTTCGCAGTTGAAATCCCCAACCAACTTCGCTATCGACCTGCCATATCCGGCCATATGTGTGAAAACATAAGCGATACGCATTCAAGTTGCACCCGACCTTAGCTCAGTTGGAAGAGCGCGAGACTGTAATTGGTTAAGGTCCATCTTGAGGTCGCCTGTTCGAGCCAGGCAGGTCGGATTTGCTTTTGTTCTCTGGCAACCCGACGGCGGAGAGTAATACAAGTGATCATCTCAGCCAACCCTGATTTCAATGAACTGATCTCCACATTACTTTTGCAAACTGCTGTAATTGTAAACGATTCACTTCCCTTTCCATCTTCAACCTTGAACGGCTATGCCAAACCTCAACACGTATACTGGCCCTACTACTAAACTCGTTGTGACGTTCGACATTGGCACCACCTACAGCGGTATCTCATACTGTATCCTTGAACGAGGACGAGTTCCTGAAGTCGTTGGGGTTAGCAGGCAAGTTAATCATTTCTTTGTATCGATCTGCCTTGACTGGCCCTAGATTTCCTAGTCAAGCAGCAGTCGGCGGTGAAGCCAAGGTGCCATCTCTCTTATACTATGACAAGGCCGGCAATCTCAGAGCGGCTGGCGCTGAGGTTCTCGCTGAGAACATGCTCGAGGCAGCGCTGACAGAAGGATGGACCAAGGCTGAATGGTTAGTCGTTACCAACGTCCAGATGTTCGTACAATTCATGAATATCCAGGTGGAAGCTTCGCCTCCGCCCGAAGCATTTAGCCTCTTCCATTAACTCCAGCGATTATTTACCCCCACTCCCGGCCGGAAAATCTGCCGTCGATGTTCTCACAGATTTCATCAGATATCTCTTCAGCTGCGCCAAAACCTATATCCAGGAACATCATCTCGCACTCACTTGGACATCCATCGAGGATTCCATCGAGTATATTTTCACACATCCAAACGGCTGGGAGGGTTTACAACAACAGCAATACTGTCGGGCGGTTGAGCGTGCCGGCCTCATCCCTCGTACACCCGAGGGACGGTCCCGTGTCCACCTGCTAACGGAGGGCGAAGCAGGCCCTCACTATTGCGTCCCAAACCTTCTCAGCGCGGAAACAGCTGATCAAGCTCCTCAAGGAGTCGTTATCATCGATGCTGGTGGTGGTACCATTGACCTAAGCATGTTTTCGATGACGCGCAACCCGATCTCCTGCGAGGAGATTTCTCCGGCCGAGTGTATGCAGCTATCGCCAACAGCCAAAGTTCTCCTTACTTATGTCTATCGTTTTTAGGTCGACTGCAAGGTTCAGTCTTTGTTACCCGCAGGGCCAGGACACTGTTGCAAAGTTGGTGGCTTATGCTTTTTATTTGCTCTCCCAGTGATAGACCTGAAAACTTAAATAATAGAAAAACTTGAAGGCTGGGAGCACTATCGCCCCGATGAGATAGCCGAGTTTACGCGCGAGTTCGACCAGTCAACAAAATTAGTCATCAAGAATGATCAAGAACCGGCTTATTGGTGGTCGTCGCACCAATAATTCAAAATACAACATCTCATTTGGCATGCTGAAATTGACGGGGTAGGAATTCGTTCGACCTACGCCATCGCCACCGATCGCCTGATACCATATATTTCAGCGCAGAAGCTACCGGCCTGTTCAACGACTCTATCGACGCTGTCATCAGCGCATTCGAGCAACAGCAGAAATCTGCTACGATACCAATTACAGTGAGTTTTATCCTCGTGGAATAGTTTGTCACATTTATTCGCATTTCAGATGGCATTTCTTGTTGGGGGGCTCTCAAATAATGATTGGCTCTGGTCTCGGCTCTGGTCGTATTTCAAGGAAAAGAACATCAAGATTTGCCGTCCAGACAATCATACGTTTGTTCTTTTCTAGCATGCTCAAATTTTGATTTTTCTGACGCCTTTTTATCAGCAACAAGGCGGTCGCTGATGGGGCGGTGTTGTCTCACGTCGATCCTGATAATCACCTCGTCGCGTCGCGAGTTGCAACAGCGTTACCGCTCCGCGACGATGAAGATCCCGCTATTGCCATGCTCACCGCCGACGTCGCTCAGTGGAATCATGCGGATGCTGCAAAAGCACAGCAAATCACTGCTGTACACCGACAAAACGAGTCGCTTCAGCGCGACCTCTCCGCCGCTTCCTCTCGAGTAGTTGAACTACAACAGTGCTACGACGCGCAGTCAAGAGTGTTCGTTCTTTTGCGCGAGGAGCTGAAAAACAAGGAATCGTTGATTGAAGAGCACCAGCAGGGCTACGCGGATCAGTCGGCGCAACTCGCTTCCCAAATCGAGCAATGGAAGCGTTCAGATGCCGCTAAAGCGGAGGAGCTCACCGCCTCGCATAAGAAACTCGAGCAGCTCGAGCAGCGTTACGAGGCGCAGTCTGCTGAACTCAGCTCCCTCCGTGAGCAACTCCAGAAGCGTACACAGCAATACGAGGTGCAGTCCTACGTTCAATATGGCTTAATCTGTGCGCTTCCCGTCGATATAGACGACGAGGAACACATTCGTAGGAAGAACCACTGGGAAATAGATCCGACAGGCGATTACTACGTTCCAGGGTACTTCGAGTCGAAACTTCGCATGGTAAGCCTCCTCCATTGGGTGGATTGCGAGATGCTAACATAGGACCCTCCTGTTGAAAGGGTGCTAATACTCGCGAGGAGATGCAATTTCGGGATCCGTTTTCTCTTATCAGAAGTAATCCAGCAGACTTTGACATGCAGATCGTGCGCATCTTATGCTACCGAGGCAGCTTATCCAATCCCCAATTGGTGGATGAAGATGAATGCAAGTGTCTTCCATTCTTTTCCTCGCGTTCTTGACTAAAATCATGCAGCATCTTTCTCCACACTTTGTACTATTCATGTTGATCTAAGCGAGGCTGTGAATGATCTGGTTATGAAGAGGGATGCTTCCGGGCAGGTGTACTACCAACTAGATTATGATGTGATTGTATCGTTTGGGCGCACGGACCTTCGAGCAGAGCTATGCTGGATCACGGGGGTATGTTGTCAGTCTATACCATCGGCTGTTTTCTAATTTAATCCTCTTTAGACATGTGAACGACGGTGAGTCTGTGTTTTTGACTGGATGTATTATTGAACTTGTGCCTCAGAATCTCAGCGACAGTCACATATGCAGACTAACATTGCTCATATTGTTCGGACCCGTAGAGGCTACAGTCTTAATGCATATTCTATCCATCACGCTGTGTTGTAGCATACCTTCGGCGCTTTTAACGGTCTGAGTTGGTAGTTTTCTTTGCTGCCGTGATCCGAATCTCAAGTTTGCTGACAGAGAGTGTCGACATTGCGATAAGATAAGTAGACGAATGATGATATTACTTCGTAGCTTAGACTTATGTTCCATCGTCTGCGTTTGCGACTGTCAAGTGAACTCACGGACTGTCGTCACCCTGTTCGTTCGGGAGCACCATAAGCTTGCCTGGCCCCGTGCCTACGATCCGACCTTAGCTCAGTTGGAAGAGCGCGAGACTGTAACTGGATAAATTCATCTTGAGGTCGCCTGTTCGAGCCAGGCAGGTCGGATGTCTTCCTTTTTCCTCGCCTGGGCGCACACTGACCATCCGTTCATTTTGCAAATAATGTACACGACCAATAAACTTACGCGACCGCTCCTATAGCATACCAATCCCATGCAAACCCGAACCAAATTTCATCTTACACCCGTGATAGACACTCTTTCACACCGTCGCACCCAAACTCCTCAAAAACTCGACCCCGCTCGTGTCCCCACTAAACATGGCCTTTTGCAACGCCGTCAAGGGGTCGTTTCCATACGTACAGTTGACGTCGACGTCGTGCTCTGCGATGAGTTCGATGGCGCCTGCGTAGTCACCTTCGGCGATGAGATCGTGGAAGGCGCGGTTGTGGACTTGACTTGGGTGGGAGTCTAGGTAGAGTTCTTCTTCCTGTTCGGCGTAGGGGGAGCGGGGTGAGCAGATCCGAGTTCGAACCGGATTGGGTGCAGGGCAAGATGAAGATGTTGTTGATGTTGGTGGGGATGTCCATGTCCGATTCGAATTAGCACCGTTTCGGGCACGAGCACTCAATGGAGGGAGGGAGGGAGGGGGGGGGATGGGAGACGACAGCTACGCACGATAATCACACCAAAACCGAACCCTCTTGTCTCACCGCCCTCGTTCCGAACGTCGACGACGAACCGCCCGGATGGATCGAGGACGTTTTGCCCACACACTACGCACGTCGTGAACGTGGGTAGGTATGCACCGCCCGGCATCGGCCCCGGGAGGACCGGGATGACGCCGCGAGTAGGCGTTTGCATCGCGTGGTCAACTAGGCACGTCCAGTGGGCGTGGTGTCCGCCCGGGCCTGACCCAGGTGGACCGCAATACAATTCGACGTCGTCGTCGACTTCCTCTCGTTCAAATGGGTGTTCGGGATCTGAGTCGGTGTCGGCGCCTATCATGATACGAAGGGATTGGTGACAGAACATGCAGGTGTCGGGGGAGTAGACAGACACGGCCTGGCTGGTGCTCGCCATGGTAGCCTGAGCCAACCTTGGCGTTTTTTCTTCTTCGGTGGACGAGTAGCATTGGAGCCACGTGGTTATCTTATCAGGATCTTATCAGGATCTTACAGCTGCGATCGTACACGATCGAGACTACATTCTATCCTTTCCTTTCTAGCCAATCTCGATTTTTGTTACCTTTCCGGTATCACGGATCTATGTTGATAGCCAATCTAAAAATTCGGGGGTGAAATAGGATAGGATGAGCGTAGCGCCTGGAACAACCATCAGCAAACAAAGGTCAACGCGGAGCGACGACACCCACCCGCTCGAACCATGCTTTCCGTGGTCTCAAACGCCATGGCTTTGAGGTCATACACACCGGCCGTTGCACCGGCATGAACCATGGCAAATTCTCCGCTGACTTGGTAACACGCGATCGGGTGATCTGGGGCGAGCTGTGCTGCATCGGCGATGATGTCGAGATACGGAAGCGATGGTTTGACCATTATGATGTCAGCACCTTCAGCCACGTCACGTTGCTACCCTGAAATCAACGCGCGTCCGACCTCAAACAAGAGGACCCACAATAGCACGCCTCGCCAAGCCTTTGGCAGAAGGCGGAAGCTGGTAACACTTGCGATCCCCAAACGCCGGGGCACTCCCGGCTGCGTCTCTGGACGAACGTACGACGCAGTGAGAGCTGGGGGGTCCGATGTATGCGTGGGTGCTTACCTGAACGGGCCATATAACCCGCTCGCGAACTTGGCGGAATAACTCATGAGGGTGCATCGGTTGCCGAAACCGGCGTCGATCAGGCTTCGCTTGATCGCTTGAATGCGGCCGTCCATCATATCACTCGGTGCGACGCAGTGCGCGCCAGCACTCGCGTAGTTGAGAGCCACTTGGGCGATGCGTGTCACGGAGGGTTCGGTGTGGATCGTACCGTCTGGGTGAAGGAGCCCGCAGTGACCGTGTGAAGTGTACTCGCAGAGACAGACGTCACAGGCGATGTAGAGGCCGGGGAAGAGAGAACGGATCTTTTGAATGGCCTGGATGACGGGGCCTTCGGGATCATCTGCTGGAGATCCACATTCGTCCTGGCGTGTGTGAGCGTTCGCAATGGTGACGAGATAATGGTGTACGCACTTTTTCACACTTGAGCGGGACGCCGAAAAGGATGACGCTGCGTAGACCTTTCTGGACGAGCGGTGCTAGGAAGCCCTCGAGTTGGTTGACGCCCCATCGGCGCTGACCTGGAAGAGTAGGAATGACGACGCTGGCGTCTGGGTCGTCTGTGACGAAGATCGGGTACATGAACATGGATTTAGTGAGTTGACGGCTGCCTTGCCATGACCGGGAGAGAGGGTGTTGATACCCTCCCTGAAGAATGGAACTGATGGGACATATGTTGGACTTGGAACTCTGAATAGGAGGTGGGCTCACGATATTTCCATGTCTAACGTCGTATATGTTTTCAGGTGGAAGTAGTGTGTGATCAACTTGATTTGCTTCCGTGCTGGCCTCGTGACTAATGCCACCTTTCGGATCCGTAAAATTACGACCCTTAACATTGGTACATAGTATGATAATTGCGGTGGACATGACACGTAGTTGGTTGACGGAAAGCACTCCAATGTCAAGAAAGGATACGTGTTGCACCAAGGGAGATGGGAAATGGAGCGTTCTAATGGACAACACGCCCATAGTCGACTCATTGACGAAATAGGACGCGAAATGACCGATGAGAACATTGTCTCAGAAGTCTCAAGCATGTTCCGCGGAAGGGAGAAATGGCGCGATCCCGAATTGTCGGGAATCCGAGTCACACCGTCAGCGCAAGTTATGGCATAGTCGACCGTTTTTATCGGGCTTGGCCTCAGAAGATCTGAGTACAGCTTTTAATTTGCTGCCTGTACGTACAGCCTCCCCCGCCTGCGGGGTAGAACAATGGAGTGGCAAGAACAATGGAAAAGTGACTAGTTAGTGGAACAAAAGGCGGATGGAACAAAGCAATGGTGGCAGAAGTGCGGGAGCAACTCATGTTTTTTTGAGGTTGGCAAGGAGCGACGGGTTGGTGGCAACGACGGGAGAAGCCCGCGCGCAACGTAAACGAGAAAAGTCAAACGACGAGTGCCACTGGCAGTGGTTGCTTGACTCTGCACCAGGTTACTTACACATAGATACGCCAAAAAAATAGACACAGGGTCGGTGTACATAGCGACAATACTGACAGCGGCGGCGGACGGGCGGGACCAGTAGCCTCGTGTAACGTTGACGGGGACATGAAACGGAGGCAAATTGCGCGATCACGTGATATTGTTGAGTGAGGTCCCACGCGTGTCCCGTTTCGCCTTAAACACGCGACGGTACGGGCTTTGACGGTGTCTTCCCTTTCCCATTGTTTCCCTCCAACGACGACCACGACGACCAGCACGCTAAGTTATTCGTGGACGCCGTCCATGATCTTGTCCACCCCTCCACCGCAGTACATATCCACTTCTCGCGCTCAAATGTCCCCCGGCTGCCGCGCAGCACACTACTCAACCCCGCCTCGCTTTCCTGCTGATTCTTCCTCTGCTCCCTCCTACGACTCACCCATGTTGACCCCGTCCCCGCTCAGGCAACGGCCCTTCTCACCACCCGTACACGACCCAGAGCAGGACGACATCTTCCTCCAATCCCCATTCAAATCTCCTCCCCCAGTGCACCGTCTATACCCACACCGCGTACATAAACATCCTGCACCAATCGATGATGACGAGGGCAGCATCTTTCTCTCTCCATCTTCCGCAGCCACTTCCCCATTTTTCCCTGCCCCATCCTCACAGCCTCTCCGAACCCCAGTGAAAGAGGAACTGCGCTCCAAGGCCCGATCTGTGCTCAAGTCGAAGAAGCTCAACACCCACCCTGAAGTTGCATCATCCTCAGCAGCTCCTTGCACCGGTGTGGGCACGAAACGCAAATCATCGGCGCATTCAGGCGGCTTCTCGACCCCACTACAGCACTCTGCTTCCACCCCTTTGTCCATCTCTGCCGCAAAGGCAGATCCTGCTTCGGGAGTTGCCTTTCATCGCCTCGCTCCTCTCGCCGCGCCCCGGTTCGGACTTCATACTCCACAATCAAAAGCGGAAACGGAGGCCTACCTCAAGGGACAGGCGGAGACGATGAAGCGACTTCGCATTCGCGATATGGAAAACTCGGATGAGGATTGGGGTGTCATAGAGGACGATGACTCGGCGTGCGAAATGGAGGAACGATATGACGTGGCAACAAAGAAACTTCTCCCAAACAAGTTCCCTCTACTGTCGCGGCGGTCGAAGAATCAGTTGCGCAGTCCCCGAAAGCCATTGACCATCAAAGCTGTCCCACAGAAGGGAAGCACTTACGACGAGGTGACTGAGGCAATATCACCTGGGGGCCACATTCTGAAGAGACGGGCCCGGTCGAGACCCGTATCTCTGGAGCTCCTCGAGAGCGTAAATCAAACACCGTCACCCTCTGCTTCATCTCATGTACGTATCACTCGTTGATCAAATGTTTGTCACCCTAACAATGTTTTGGCCCGTCTATAGCCTGACACATCAAGCCCCAAGCATAGACGTCGATCAAAGTCTCCACCAGTCGCTTTCCCGTCAGTCAGTCGAAATCGGATAGCCGTTATTCACAATATTCCTCCTCCGTCAGCAATTGACTCCCCGATGCCCCGCAGACGGCTTACTGGTAGTAGTGGTCCACATCCCTTCTTGCAGACGAACGCACCCAACACTGCTCCTCGCGCATCTATGACGCGTCTCGCAAGCACCAGCTCCGCCTCTCTCTTCTTCGGTCCATCCATCCCTCAAACCATGACTAAGACTCGTTCGAGGACAGCGTCAAATGCTGCCGCGTCATTGGCGAAACCTCGCGTCAATGCGCATACATTGGTCTCCAACAGGCATAGTTATGCTGGTAACGAAACGGTTGCTACGTTTCCATGGCGTTCTCTCAACATCCCATCACCGGATTCCTCACCTCTTTCATTACCTCATGGCGGCCACGACGACGAAGACGACATGTTCTTTGAGCCGTGTGGTCTACCGGAGACGTCGTTCGTGTTCAACGTGACCGAAGGCACTCCATCTCCCAGATCAAAGGGCAAAAAGGGCAAGGATATGCTTCCATTGAAATATAAGCCTCGTGATTCAGGCGTTGCCTTGAGTGATGACGAGGATAGTGCAGGCACTTCACTCTGCGCTATACCACATACGTCGACATCAGCATCGTCTTTGAATTCAGATATCGGGGATGATCTGATCACACCGGGTATCATGCCCGGTCTTGATTCTGGCTGGCCGGCATTTGTCGTCAGTGGTTCAGACGATGACTTTGGGACCAAGGACGGAGTGGATGTCGATGCGTTCATCCTTCGGACGCTTGCGGCTGGCGGTAAGCCTTCGGCCGAAGAATCCAAGAAGCCACCTGGCACGCCTGTCAAGAAGCTCAAGAATGCATATCTCGGAGGAAACAGACCCTGGCAGAGTGCCGTGGCCACTAAAGTTGGATTTAACTTTGGAGGCCTGGACCTCAGAGCGGCGCCCGGGGTTAAAATGAAGAACGGGCCCCGCAAGAGCTTACCCGCAGCATTCCCTCCACTCGGTTCGAAGAAGGGCGCGGATCTGCAAGGGTCTGATGAGGACGACGATGAGGAGAACAGCCCAAGTACGAGGAAAGAAGCAAGCAAGTACGAGGGTCTTGGGCTCGGACACCCACCTATGTCATGTGGACCTGCTGGCCCTGTTGAGCAGACACGTTGGCTAATGCGCCGAAGAAGCAGTGGAGCCTTCTCAAGTGGAAGCGAGACCTCCCTCGCAACTCCAACGCGGCGTAGCAAAGGTAATCTCCATCGAGTTCTATTTCGATCCCCAACTGGTTTCTGACGCACTTCCAATGTGATGATCAGATTGGCCTATTCTTCCGCGCGTTCCGACGCATATATCCCCTACTGCGACGGCTCAGCTACACGTACAATCGGAAAAACCTGGTTCTCGATCTTCATCAAATAGTTCTGTGATCACGTTGAATTCGCCAACACTCGCAAGACGTCAAGTACCTGGTTCTACGTCACAACGACTCCCAGTCTCACCCCTCCAGCATACTGCACCTGCGGCGAACGACAAGCTGGGTCGCTTCGACAAGGAGTTTGTGGAGATTGATCAAATAGGTAGCGGCGAATTCGGCAAAGTCCTTAAGGTTCGATCTAAGAATGGACCTTCAAACAATGTATCAGCCGTCAAACGTTCCAAACCGTTTGAAGGACCCCGACACCGGTACGAACCTTCGTTCATCTCTTCTTTAATGTCCGCGTGATTTATTCTTACCTTG
This sequence comes from Imleria badia, assembly GCA_015039435.1. Classification (NCBI taxonomy): domain Eukaryota; kingdom Fungi; phylum Basidiomycota; class Agaricomycetes; order Boletales; family Boletaceae; genus Imleria; species Imleria badia. The sequence continues at coordinate 91,780 of MU130792.1, forward strand.
ATAGTCTACGTCTGCGCGAGGAGGTTGACGTCTTGCAACATCTCTGCCGAGCTGCGGCCGTCGAAGGTGGTCCTCATCCGAATGTCCTTGCATACATCGATAGCTGGGAAGAAGACGAGACGCTATTCATTCAAACCGAGCTCTGTGAGCTGGGAAACCTTGCGCGCTTCCTGTGGGAGTATGGCAAGGCATTTCCACGACTGGACGAAGCCAGGGTGTGGAAGGTATTTGCGGACTTGAGTAACGTGAGTTGGACATGTTGAAAAATTTGTTTACACTCCCAGATATGGTTTAGCTCGTAATGGCATGTTGCTCATCTTGTTTGTCTTTTGCAGGGTCTTCGGTTTATTCATGAGTCAGGTGTCATCCACCTGGATCTTAAGCCAGCAAATATATTTTTGACCCAAGAAGGTCGCTTCAAGATTGGTGATTTTGGAATGGCGTCATTATGGCCTCGAACTAGTGGTGGAAGCCCTCTGGGTGTCTCACTCGGAGGGTTCGAACGCGAGGGAGACAAGGTGTACTTGGCTCGGGAAGTGCTGCAGGGGACGTATGGCAAGGCTGCCGACATCTTCAGGTATGTTTGCCCAGGCGTCAGCAGTCCTTCTTTCACTATATCTTTATCCTCTAGTCTCGGCATGACAATGCTGGAAACAGCGACAAATATTGTGGTGCCTGATCAGTGAGTAAAAACTGTCCTATCACCCCATTATAACACCATTTCGGCAAGTGTTCCGATGAGCTAACGTCGCCTTTCGTAGGGGAGATGGATGGCACCGCCTGAGGCAAGAAGATTTTAGCCAAGTGGACCTTGACAGTAGTCCGGAACTGTTTGACCTGATAAAGAGCATGATGAGGACCGATCCATCCGAGCGCGTTGATATCCAGACGGTGCATTCCCATCGTGTCATCCGCAGAGTACGTTCGGCGATGGAACGAATCCATTCAGCGGCCAAGGCGACAGGTTCTTCTCTGTTCGCAGCATCGCCATTGGCTAGCGTCCCAGATGACTTTTTAGGGGAAATCCTCGGCCGTCGGACCACCGTTCCGCATTATGACGATGATGTCGCGATGGATCTTAGTCCATGACATCGGAGTTGTCATTTTCCTTCGCTGCTTCGCGATTCCCACCACCATGACAGGGCCCCGCCTTCATACTAGAGCATCAAAACATAAAAGGAAGCAATCCCTGATCTTTGATATCGCGAAAGGAAAGATTCATTGTTTTCTTTCTGCGACTGTACGTTCTTGGGACATTGTTGGCTACTATAACATTATATTCTAGGGACCATATCTTTTTGCTTAAGATTCCTCTGCGACGCCTGGCAACCTTTTCTCATACTTCACTCCACATAACGCGCACCGTCCCCATCAAACCCCATCGGCATCTATGACTTGTCATCCACACCTCTTATCGTAAACTATCCGCACAGTACGTACTGCACATGACTCGCATTTCTATTGAATATCTCTCCGAGGACTGCCATGCAACCTCGGGATTTTCTTGTCCTGTTACCTTTTACTGCATTTTCTTTCACACCTGTCTACGATTTCTCTTTCTTGGTAACAACTTACAAGGGTTTTGTGTTTCATCCATCATGAGCTCCGTACATCACGATCGCGATTATTATTAGCAAAGATGCTACTATGTCTCGTAATCCTCGCCTTTTATGCAAGAATATGCTACTATCCAGTTTTCTCGGTTCATGGTGTGCGTGTTGATGAGGAGTCTGATGACGCGGTGATCAACAAAAGAACGCGTGCGTTGAGAGAGCCATCGCCACGAGAAATCAAGGGAATGATGGACGAGAAAGGCAAGTGTTACTACTGCCGAGGTGATGGCAAAGCGGCAGCAGAAAAAAAAAGGGAGCGACGAAAGGCATTCGAAATGGAAACGAGGTGCAAATGGATACATAGGGAAAGAGGACTACTATGAAGAGAGAGAGCATGACAGATGGACAATGCCGTGCCCGCGGGAATTGAGCGAGAGAGAGAGCAAGAGGATTCGAACCCCCTGGTCCATTCCAAATCGCCGTTCTCGGCGCCCCCCAATTCGGCCTCGAGGTCCACGTCTTGGTGAGAACATGTCAGGTACAATGCGTCTCCGAGATCGATCGTGTCCGGATACAATGTTAAACGGGTCCTCCGAATCCATGGAGCGTCTCGGGTTCTCGAGGCATGGGCCTAATGTCCGTGTTTCCCCGCCGTACATACATGGCGCGCATGCTAATTTCCAAAGGAAGGTGAGGCGAACCGAGAAGAGAACGTACACGGGATACGCCGATAGAAGCACTGTCAACTTGTTCTAGCCCGTGTCGCCGTGCGGTGCACGAAGGGCTGCTTGGGTGAGATCTGACGTGCTATTTGAATGGGCGACGAATTCCAGGCATAGAAAGGGGGGATGCGAGGTCGGCCGATTAGCGGATTATAATATCGGGGAGTGGGACTGGTCGGATAGTCCCAGGACGGTGGTAACCACCTCGGATCAAGGGGTGCTACGAGCCGCGCGCGTGATCCAAGGGAATGGAGAGGGACGACACAAAGTAGGGGACGCTGGTGCCTGTCGACATGGAGGATCCAAATCGCCGGATAGATTGGCGCGCTGCGGTTGTCAACACTGCAATCTGAGTCTCCAAGACTCGACGATAAGGAGGGGATTGCATAATGAGTGCATCGCCGAGTCTGCAAGGGACGCGCTGCACGTGTCCGAGGAGAGGGAGAGAAACCCAGGACGGGGGGCTCAATTTTTTTTTTTGCGTGGAGACGTAAGATGCACGGGAACGTTTGTAGGGCGCGTGTTGGTCGCGGTGGAGATGAATTAGCACTGCAGAAGCGGGGGGAGAATCATTTATGGATGGGTGATCGCTGTCCACGCCTGGGTCGATCAGCTCGAGTGTAATCCCGACGCTGAAAAAAAATCGAACAGGGCAAGCTCAGGGTTCAGGTTGGACGTCTGTGTGAGCTTCGTAAACTTGTACTACTATGTATAAGACAGACCCTGGGACAAGCCCTGCCATGTCTGCCAAGCCGCCCACTCCTCCCTCCTTTCCGTCTCACACTCCCCACTCCTTGTTCAACATCCACTCCCGTCCCTCCATACAGATGGATCCACCCCACACAAGGTATCCCAGTACTTGCATTCCTTCCTTGATGCCCCCCGGAATCGACCCCATGTCTGTCGATTTCAGGACATTCTTCCCTTACATCCCCAACGAAGTAAAACACCGCAAGCGCACGTCACGACACCAGCTCAAGGTCCTCGAAGATGTATTCCGCAAGGATACCAAGCCCAACGCCGTCCTCCGAAAAAAACTCGCCGCAGAGCTCGAAATGTCCCCCCGTGCAGTTCAGGTACGCCCCATCCCTCGTCTCTTCCCCTTGACGCGTGCTCACGCGCCCCCTTCAGGTCTGGTTCCAGAACAGGTCCCTTTCTCCCTCTCTCCTCCGCTCCTCTTTTAACGCGCTACCTACAGGCGTGCAAAGGAAAAAGCCCTCCGCAAACGCGTTGCCGTAGGCCCGGACCAAGACAAACCCGCTTCCCCGTCAACGAAAAAGACGCCGCCGCTCAGAGACTCCTCCCCAAATGACTCTTCCAACTCGTCGACCGCCACGGAGATGGCCGCCCGTCATGCAGAAGACGGCCCACCCCCCGCGGAGCCCTCTGCCAGCCCCGTGCTCAAGCTCTCGTGCTCTCCCCCGCTCCTCCCTGGAATGCTGTCCTCGGAGTGGACAGGTTTTTCAGGCACTCCTGTCGACGTTCCACATCACGCCCGGTTGCTCGACGCCAGCGCTCAGGATCCTGACCTGTACAGCACGCGACGCGGCTCCTTGCCGACCGTGATGCCCTCACAGCCGTTCATGGGACCAAATTTGGCACAACTGCCTCTCCATTATCCTGACCGACGTAACTCCATGGACGTCAGCTTCTACCGGCTGATGCACCATCCGTTTGCTCGCATCGCCAAGGAAAAAAATGAAGCCCTGTTTTTGCCTAAGTCGCCGCTTTCTCCTGCTGGCTCTATACCGGCCAACGTGACGCGCGCGCCTGGCATTGGGCCTATGCGCACCAACGGCCATGGATATCCGCTCCCTCGACCTAGCCCCTCTCACCGTACCTCTGAACCGCAGGTCTTTGCATCTGTACGAACTCCCTTTCCGCCTGTCCCCGAAGGTGGTCCGCTCCAATCGCTTGTGGCGCCCTCGCGCAGGTTCTCTGACAACCGTCTCTATGCCATCTCCTCTCGTACAATTCCCTCCCCCATTCCTGGCCCGCTTCCAACTCCGGACTTTCAATTTGGAGACCCGTCGTCAGTGTCCCCTCCCAATGCGTCGCCTACGCCTGGCGAAGTCGAGTCTCCCCAAGTACCCATGCAATCTCCTGAGATTGCTCAGTTGCAACGGTGGTCGTTCCCCAGATCACGAGAGCCAGACCAGGATACGGAGGACTCGGGCAGTTACAGTGCCTTGTCGAGATTTGGGTCCGTCGCCAGTGTCTCTGGAAGCGACTCAAGCGCCATGTTTTCCGATGTTAGCAGCTGTGTGGCGGTAGATCACATTGGCTATGATCCATCCACTACTAGGCGAGGGTCTTGGTGCGTATCCGAACGAGTTCCTTCTAGCGGTGACAGCTGACGTACAAACTGCCGTAGTGCGTCTGGGAATTATCTCGAAATGCGCCTTTCTGGGCTTAACATGACAGGACGATCAAGTCAGGGTTCCCTCAACGAGGCACAGCTGAACGCGGCTGCCACTCTCGCTTACCGGGACAAACTTGCCCGGCAAGAACACCCGTCAGAGGCGATTGGAGGCTACGTTTCCCCTGCATCCACGGCATCGCCTGGTACGAGCCCACACGTTCGACAAGTCAAGGAACCTGGGCTGTCTGCATTGCGGAGCGAAGGTATCTACGATTATGGCCCTGTACGCGACCTATCACTCGCGTCCTTGTATTGATTCCTCACCCGCCCACCCAAGCTCTCGCAGGTTCCCGAAAATGATGAGATCACGACAACTCGCCGCGGAAGTATTCAGGCCCAAGAACCCCTCCCTCACATTTACGTCCCGAACCAACAGGGTCCTTACCCCAATTCTCCCTCCGAGGCTCGTACGTCCCTTCCACAACAGCACTACCCTCACGGTAGCGGTTTTACACCCCAATCCAACTTTTCACACTCTGGAGAGCCGCCTTTCGCCCCTGGGTCCAGATCTGCACAACCTGACTCCTCATACCCGCAGCAGCAATCAACCCAGTTTCAATACTCGCCTGAAGGGACCTTCCAAGGCGCGTCGAATTCCATGGCTGTGCCACATCCCAGCGTATCGAGATATGCGCCACCTACGAGCGAGTACACGTACTCTGCCAGCCACGGACAAGAACCATTTGCGTCTTTCACTTGAGCTTGGGCGGGGAGGTTGGTCAAAAAAAAAAAGTCTGTACATCCGGTCAGGTCGTGCTCTATTTATTGCGACTACGCAATACAATCCGTCGGGCGAATTGTCTGATGGTACTCGTCTCTTTTTATTGTGTTCCATATCATTTCTTGTCATGTTCCATATTTCCGTCTTCGTTGGCATTTATATCCTCTTGTACTATACTGATCTTCCTCCCTTTTATCCGTGATAAAAATGGTCTAACACGCCGTCCGTAGGACGTGTCATCTCTTCCGTTCAAGCTCCTTGCTATATTTGCTCGTCTTATCGATCTCGAGACCCGCTATTCTGTGCTATCGGACCACTCGCTGACCACACTCCTTCTCCCGCCATCATATCGCCATCATCTTGTTTATCTGTCATATTTTCCTCATCCCTTGTCAACCAGGGCACGCCAACTCTCGTTTTTTAATCATCTCATCTCTCATTCGCGCAATATTTCACGATATTTTATCCTGTCCACGGCTTCTCCATTCGTGAAGCCTTCGCTCGTCTCTCATTTTTCTCGTTATCCATCTTGCTGGTCTACTTATCTTTTTAAAACCTTAGTCGTCTCACTTAATTCTGTGTACCTAGCTTAATGCACCCGGTATTATTTGCGTGCGGATGGAATTGATTCATCTTTGTCTTGCTTTTTGTTTTCCTCAGGTGTGGTGCATCAATGGTGCATTGTCACACAGGAGGCGCTCGGCGGGCCCGAATTGATCGCGAGGTACGACAAATAAGGGTCCAGGGGCGATGGAGCGGCGGCGCGCGTATGTCAGCGTTTGTCACCTTTTTTTTTCATATAGACCAAGGGCGGATACGGGAGCTCTTTCAAGGTGCTCATTGGGCGACCACGGCGGGATCGAAGCGCCCCGGAGGCATTGTCAACGTTGGATGTTGTAAGACCGGACCACGGGCGCCCGCGATCGATGGGACGAATGTCGCCCTGATTCAAATTTCACACCCGTCCACGGAGTCTCCTCTCGGTCGGTCGTCACGACAGGGGCCGCGATGTCAAGGATATAATTCGGATAGGACAGTAGCGCGCTCTATCCCCGCTCTTCCCCTTGAAATCGGAGATCCTGCCAGTACCAATTCCAATTCGACAGAGTAAGACGCCGCATCGCGGTGCCCAGTCTGATGAGTCTGATTTCTGGATCAGATCCGCGCGCGCGTAGACGACTCGGATCATACGTACGTCGGTGGAGCGTCATTTAATATTGGTTATTATTTGCCAACAGGGCCCGCCCAGACTACAGTCATACAGGACTGGTCAGCGTTGAAATTCGTTGCAGGAAACAAGGCGTGTGATCGGGTGTTGAAAGTGAATTGACAGCGGTGCTCTTGTCCACTCCTAAGTATGACGGACCTCGACCCGTCGAGGCTTGTCAAGTGGTCGGCTCGCTCTCTTGAACTACCCCACTAAGTCTGGGGTGTGAGGCGTTATACGTATACCAAAAGTAACACGGCCGTCAGAAAAAGGGGGGGCCCATGAGTATACCGACTCGTCGACAAGCGTCCACGTCACCTCGATAAGCAAAGAAAAAAACGATTGAATTGAGATCCACAAACGAGTCGAACCAGATCTGTATACATACGTGAACGGGAAACCGAAAACGAAAAAGAAACCGTGCTCGTATCCCCCAACACCCCCAAAAAGACGTAGAGTGACATGCGAAAAAAAAAAGAGTGAAAGAAAGCGAAAGCAAAGTCTGTCTCGCTGGGATTCCTTGTTGGGCAAGACGTTTGGATCTGCATTTGGAAAGACGATACCCACCCCAGCGGACTGGAGGGATGAATGGCAATCTAAAAGGTCACCGGAAGAGGCTTCCCGCGATCTGAATGAAAGCACATACGGCCGTTTGTCATCTCCATTATTATGTACGTGACGACATGACAGGGCGACGTTGACCACACACGTCGGACAGTTTATCCCGACGGTTAGAGCTTTGTCCCAGGGGCTGGAGGGAACGGTGGTGTCATGATTGGAGGGTGGAAAACCAGCTGAGCGGGTGATGGGGGTGCAGGTATGGGGACAGGTACTATCGTCATTGAACCCGGTTCACCCAGGCGTCCTGTGACTTGAGCGTTCCTGTCCATCATGAGACGGTGTAACTGTTCAGGGGCGGTCGAGATAAGACCAAGATAAGCGACCGTAAACATCCAGCGCGAAAAAAGTAAATGAAGAAACAAAGAACCCGGTTTAACGACGATGAAAGATGTATTCTAAAAGTGTTGGGTGGAGCGAAGACATACCTGGAGACGAATACCGTGCACCGCATATTTTAGTGAACCGAGTTCTTCATTGATACGCATGTTCTCGTTCGTGAGCGCGATGTCATTACGTCGTGCTAGGGAATCAACGGATGCAGCTACCGCGGTTACAGAGTCTCGGAGGCCAATGAGCGTCCCCTCGAGGGGCGTGCTGAGGTTCAGGGGTGCAACAGGTGTGAGTGGCAAGGAGCGCTGCCCAGGATGTGACTGAATGTCCAGCAAGCCACCTGATGTGCGAGAATGCGTATGAACGCGGCTGTCGAAAAGGGCTTCAGGCGGGAGAAAGAACGAAGCGGCGGTGTCTTGCTCCGCATCGAAGTTCCCGAACGGATCGGGAGATGTGGGTACCTGTGTACGCTGGGCAGCAGTCCTGGAAAGCGAGGGTCCGGCGAAACTTTGGAGATTGCTGTCATCGGGAACGTGAACGTGACGAACGTCTGCACGGCTTGTTCCCTGCGCCTCGGAGTGATACCAGGGTCCCAGAATGCTTTTGAACGACTGCATCTCGCGTTGCATGAGGTGCACAATCCCCTCCAACGCTTGGACCCGTTGTCTAAGGGCAGTGTTCTCCGCGGAGAGTGCCGAGACCCGGGCGCCGTGTATAGCGAAGAAGCCCTTTATCGATTCATATGAACATGAAGAGATGTGCACCTCTGATAGCTCGTGACGTGGACCGGCCCAGGAACAGCCATTATCGGCATGTGGGCAAGGAACGACGACTTCCGAACACGTAGCAACATGGTCCTGCAACTTGGCTCGCAGGATTTCAGCCGCACAAAAAGAGCAGGTCGCAGTCTTTGAGGAACATTCCGAATAATGGTCCTAAGCTTCCAAAAAAAAAAGAAAGAGAGAATGCTCAAGCGACCGACTTGGAAAAAAAGAAACGCGACCCACGGTTAAATCGGAATACTTGACAGAAGCACCACATCCGTCGCATTCAGTTGAGCGATGGACACATAAGTCTGCATGCTTCCCGCGATCCTTTCTCAAGATCAACTGATTACACCCCTCTTCAGAGCATGGTACCGTGACATATTGGCATGCGTCCTTCATGTGACTTTCTGACAACTGCCGCTGACATGTGTGCGGACACCCGGCGCTCCGCAGAGGACACTCTACAATGAGTTCGTCCACGAGCTAGACACGCGTACCAGTCAGAAGAGGAAAAATGCTGTGAAAAAAGAAGGTCGTAAGACGAACGTGTTTCACGATGGGATTCGCCGGAGCCAAATCTTCCATAGCAAGTGGAGAGCGATCAATCGGACAATGCGGTGAATGTTTGACTGCTTCCACGACACAGTCGTGGCAGAATGTGTGCATACATGACCTGGTGGTTGTTGGATTCGTGAACGGAGCGCTGGAGTACGTCGAGATGAATCTGAGTTGGCGCGACTTTGTCATTGCATGTTGCACTTACTGGCAGATACAACAAATCTACACACGTATCAGAACATGAGCGGTAATTGCAACAATAGAATCCTACCAGATTACTGTTCGGGGGCTCGACATAGTTCAGCGAGGTCATCCTCGTGCGAGTGCTGGGCAGCGTGTCGGGTTGAGGAGTTGCCCGACCGTGTTTCAAGTTTCCAATAATGGCAATCAAACTCGAGTATTTTTACGTCAACTCTATTACTACCTAACTACTTGAAGCATATGCCGCGCCGAGTCCCATAACTCTTCTCCTCTCCGATTCCGTTCGTCAGCCGCTATCACTGAACTTTAACCATGGTTTTACGGTAGTCAGCATGTCCTATTCCGCAGTTATGCCAAGAACCAAAGGTCGTTGTCAGCATCAACAATTGCAACATCATCGCGACCGAGCAACATATCTGTTGTGAGCTGCTGCAAGGCGCGGACTGGTTTGCGAAGAGCGACAACTACGAGGGGATTTCATACGACCAGCGAAATGATGACGGTGAGTAACGTGCCAGTGGGATCGAGAATAGGCAATAACGCTCGACCCCACTAGGGTCTGGTTTTCCACCCTAAATTGAAGTTTTGGATGTCATTCGGGATGGCTACCAGATTCATCCCGTGTTGCTTACGCTCCAGCCGCACACCCCAAACACATGGCAAAAACACCATTATTAATATCAAGAAGACGGCGACAAATCAAAAGGTGATTAGGAACTTGAATACTCTGTCAGCATCGACGACTGCTGGCAGTCTGCTGACACAGATCGTCACCTGTCAGCTCACCTATGGCCGGCGCCCCGATCTCTGGAGGTCTGTAGATACTTATACGTACCAGCAGCAGGGTCCCCGGTCAACATAAATTTCCTAGTAGCGGTCACGGGTCACCCTCCACGTTATGCGTGTACGTCGTGATCAGACGAGATACCACTGGCATATGCGTTGAACCCCAGATACTAGTACGACGGTCACCGATGTTAACATTGGACATACGTGCTTAATTCTCGTCGCACGGTGACCTGTCAGAAACATACAGCGGCCCAAGCACCTGAGTGTGAACGTTGAGAAAGCGCTTTGATCATCCCACCACTAAAACTGACCTAGTGACCGATCCAAACCTCTAAGCTCATCAACATTAGCAATGGTTATCGATTATCATCGGAACAAGGCCTTGACAATCGCTGAAAACAATGGTAATAGCCATCAACAAACGATTGAAAACCTGGGCACGTGAGTAACTCGCTATGTTCAGGTCTTGATTCCTTTGTTGACTCTATTGCGAATTTGCTGTTGTTTTTCATGTGAGCTTTCGCGTCTCAGGCTCTCTCTAGTCTGTTGGCACTCATGTACTTGTACCACTGCACATTCCTGACATGTCCCCGGTGTGTCGAGAATCATGTCTGCCCAATGTTAATGTCGCCGGCGTCTCATATCTGATAGTAATGATGTGGAATCAACACAGGATGGATCACCACAGTCCCATTTGTGCGTTTACGTGGTCTCCATTCTGTAAATGCCCAGCAGAGGTGAGCGTTGTGGTCTATTTTCGAGCCCTCCAGCACATCACTCATCGATTCGCGGGCCGTATGAAATCCCCTCGTGATTGTCTCTCTTCGACACTGCGTGCCTAGGGCAGCTCACGGCAACTACATTGTTTAGTCGCGATGATGTTGGTGATGTGACTACGCCCAACATTGGCTGCTTACTCGTACGAGCCTGAGGCCGCATGCGCAAACGGCACAGAGCCCTTCTTTGAGCGGTGGGAACGCGTTCCTCGGTACGTCTCGTTATTGGTGCCCACCGCACTACATTTTCCCGGGTTCAACATCGACATTGTATGGACAGGTCATATATATATATTCTATAGCCACCAGGCGACCTCAATTACATGTAAAAGAGTTAAGCCTAGTTCAACTTCATGGAGCTGAGCATAGCTTTCAAGGGTGGATGGTCTGGTACTAGTCACTCTGTCCAAGTAATACGAATTGAATGTCACCAGACACGAACAGCAGCACCCAAAGAAGAGTCAAGAGCGCTAACTGAGAGCGTCATTTGCCCGATTATATGCATCATACCAACGGTCCTCGTGATCTGTTCTTTCCCCAGTAAACCACCGACTCTGGTAAGCTAGCAATTCAAATTCGGAACGAGACGCGAAATAAGCAAGGAAATCGGCAATGGCTGGGACAGATTCTTGCTCAATAAAAGAGTCGAGGACATCGATGCAAAACATGGGTGGCAACGTCAATCCAAGGCTCGCCGGAGATGCACGGAATTCGGTATAACCTCGCGTGTCGATGGCGAGGGCAATGTCGCTCAGCGACCGACATGTCCACAGAAGCTGCAGCAGTCCGTTTGGTGTGATTCCACCCGGTGTGTTCCAGCCCCACTTCACATTTATGACGAGATGTTCCAAGTGAGGCCATGCCGATGCCAATGTTAGCAGTTCACTGTCCGCTAGGTCCACGCCCCAGGAGAGATCGAGGTCTATGTGATGGAGATTACCGAACACCATGAATGGCTGCAAGTCCTCGAAACCGAGTACAGGTTCAGCATCTTCTCCGTTGTATACACCAAACCGTTCTTTAAAGCGCAGTTCCTGGATGGCGTGATTGATAACGGATGTCTGAACGCTGGCCAAGGAGGAGAAAGCCTGCTTGGAAGGACGGTTTTGAATCAATGCACTGAAATTTACGATAGCAGGGAGTCGGATCCAAGAGAGTAACCGCGAAATTGCGTCCAAGAACTCGGAAGATAATGTCATGTGGCGCAAGTTGGAGAAGAAGAGGGGTGAGCCAGATGGTGGCAATGAGGCACTGGGGATGCAGTTGAGCAGGGTCAACGCAGGCATGCGGGACAAGTGTACGAGAGCGTCCACGTCCAAGGCGACAAGACTACAATCCACAGTGTGAAGGTCTCGCCAGCGGCAGATATTACTGGAGACAAAATTGCCGAACATGATACCAGTCCTATGAGGCAAGGAGATGGAAAGTCTCCTCAGATTTGGGGAGAACTTGGAAAACGACTCGAGGGAACCCTGCAACTGACATAGGTCCTTCTCCTCCTGCGCTCCGACGCTGAGGGAAATCAGGGATGGAAAGGGCATGCACCAAAGGTGCTTGATTCCGATTGCAGTTAATGGAGCAGCACAGAGATGGCGGAGATTTGGGAAGAGTGGCTCAGTAGCAGGAGGGTTCAAGAAGGTGTTGACGGATTGCCAGTCCAGCCTATCCTCGTTGCTCCATATGGATCGAATACGACGCGTGTAACTCCGAAGAATACCCCACTCGATCTGTGTAAGCGGTCTACTAAACGACCAGCGCTTCATGGAACAGCGGGAGAAAAATATTCACTATCAGATCTGGAGAAAGTATAAGAAAACGTGGAGCCGTCTCACCTCGGGTATCAAAATGTGTATTTGCGAGTAATAAGATGCTTCCGGAAGACATTTTGCTAGCGGGGATGGGTCGACCAACGCTTCCCAGAGTACATCTAGCGCTGGTTCTTTGAATGTGCGACACGTTCTGGCCAGAGCGGGTAGATCGGGAGTATCTCTGTGCCAACTAGGAAGATGACAGTGGCCACATATATTCAGAAGGATCTCTGGTATCTGAAGCGCGTGATGCATCTGAATCCTGAGTCGAACCAGGATGCTACAGCTGTTTTCATTTTGATGCGGAATCCAATGTTGTGAAAGTCGCGCCGAGGACACTACCAGAATAGGACCCCGAACTCACTGCCAGTGTCACACCTCTCACGGTGTCTCACCCTTTTAGTACCACGACTCCCATGTCATCAGGCGCCATCGTATCACATTCCGAGTCATCTCCAACGTAGTCGCGGAAAATGGAGGCGCTTGGCATCCCAGTGGTATTTGTAAAACGAGCAGTCCGGAACTGGTGAAAATGACATTGACTGCTTGCTCTTGTCCAGTG
>MU130792.1:120185-144845 GCA_015039435.1 Imleria badia
TGGCTGCCGCTTTACCAGACCTCCAATGATACCCGGGGATGGTGACAATGATGGAACAATGGATTACAATGATGCAACAATGGATTACAATCTTTGGTACCAATCTACAGATCATGGAGTCTGGCTTCCTGTTCCGAGAGGGTATATCATTTGCGAGGATGAGGAGGATACTTTGGATGGCTTCGTCAACTGCTAGGGACAATCTCCATATCATTTATGTGGTTGAAATATAGTGCTGCTGTTCGTTCCATGTGTTTTTTTCACCGGCTGTCTTGCATGGAAATACATGTGCACAAAAGAAAACACAACATTCTACAACAACAGTACTGACATTACACAATGTAACCTGATGCTCTAAAATATCCTTCCGCCTTGTCGGGGGTGATGTTCTGACAAGCACAAGTGATTGTGGTCATCGAGAAGTCGTCTGGGTGGCACCGAAAGAACGCCTTGATTGAAGAGAAAGCTTGCTCAATCAGATTGTAATCAGGGGAATAGGGAGGGAGGAAAATGAGCTTGCAAACTGATGGCAGTTAGCACATGAAGAATGATGTGTTGATGACATACGGTACATGTCCTCAATGAGCGTGCGGACCTCCTCGCTGTGGTGGATGCGGCAATTGTCCATGACGAGTATGCTGCGAGGACCAGGATACAGGTTGGTGAAAGGCATCTGTACCAAATAGGTCAATAACGCGTGCACAGAACAGAAAAGACATACCACATGTTCTTCAAGAAATCTCACGAAGCGTTGACTGTCAACCGGTCCTTCAATGATGTCGTACACAATAATGCCATCGAGAGTGAGAGCAGGAAGGATGGAAAACCTTGTTCTGTGCACGAAACACCTCTTTACATGGCAGCAAACTCCTTTCATTGACCGCCCATGCTGGCAGGTGGACGTTCACTTATCTTTGGCAGCTTCATCAATGAAAATGAGCATGTTTGGATCTGGTACATCTGCAGCAATGCAATTCATATAGATAGCATGTGTCTCTTCGTTTCGCTCTGCGGCTGCACAGGAAACAACCTTCCACGTGACACAAAGACATTGGAGTGCTCGAAGCAGAGTAGAGGGCATAGCATATTTGTGATGCTTGGCCCAAAGTTCGTGCTGAAGCTCATCAAGGTAGATGGTGCCATGATGCTGGATGATGGTGGAGATGAGAGTGATATCTGCTGTGCTGAAGACTCGGCGACAACCAGTAAAAAGAGAGTACTTGGAAGGGTTAGTTACAGTGCCATATCTTGAGTACAAAGAAAGGGTTTTGTAAAAAAGCGACTTTTTGATGCATAATATGCGACAGATCTCCTTGACGCTATAGTTGTCGTGGTACAAGAGCGGGATCTGGGCTTTGAGGTTGGGAGACACAGTACGGCGGTGCCCAGGCATGTGGCGACGTGGTGCAAAACCAACGCTGCTTACTCAGCTGTGTGTGCCCACTCAGCTGCGCCGGGGTCCTTGCCCGGCTGTCGCCGAGGCGCGACTTTTGTGACAGCGTATTCCACATAGATTTGCAAACAGCTGTTAAGTCAACTCAAGAAAGAACAACTTCCTTGCCTGGGCGAGCGATGCCAAGCAACTCTTCGCCTTATCTCACGACGGCAACATCGACTGCCTGGACGCGTCCACTGGGACCACGCTCTCGAGATGGCTCATTCACAGCAACGATGTCATCTGCATCTCCCTGGCAAGCAATGACACGTTCATTGCAGCCTCCGCTGGTTCGTCTGTCTCCTTCTGGAACACTACGACGCGCGAGCAAATCGGGTCTGTCATTGAGTTCACTCATGACATCTGGTCCATGGCCATCTCAGCAAATTACGACCTTGTGATCGGTGGAGAAATGACAATCACCCTTTGCAATCTCTGCGGCATCCTTCCCTCATCCTACTTTAACCATGTAAGTGCACTTACATGAAATGCTTGATGCGTCAGATGGTTTCCTAATCACAAGTCATTCTGTTAACTGTCGCAGATCCAGGACGATGGCCCAGGTACGTTCATTCACACCTTGATCCACATTTTCTGACATTCATGTAATCAGACGAACAAGAACCCCCTATCCAGTTCACCAAATCCCTACAAAATGCCGATCAAGACAAGGATAGCCTACGTGCAAAGGAGGACTCGAGTGTGTTACAACGCCACCCTGACTCGTTTCGTTAGCAACATCGCAGATCCCGAAAAACCCGTCCAGGAACCCCGCAATGAGCTCGCCAAGTCTGAACACGCAGCCAATGAACAAAAGGATGGCTTGAACGACATCATCAGGTCACTACGTGCTGAGCTTCACACGCAGGAAACGAGCTCAAGTGCGTTCATCCTCATTCTGGCCCGCGGATCCCTTACCAATCATTTCTGTTATCCGTGTCCATCAGAAGAACAAGTAGCTAATCCCGAAGAAACCGTTCTACAAGTTCGACACCAGCATCCCGACTCCCAACATACACCCAGTCGGATGGAGGACAGCGTCAATGAAACTATCGACTCCCTTCGTACCGTTCTTCGCGCGCGGGACGGATACTCAAGTGTGTCCATCACCATCCTAACTCATGTTTTACTGACATCCATGTCTGTTAGACAGCGAGATTACACGTCACAAGCAAATCAACCAGGAACTCCTTATACAACTTGGCGAGTATCAACAGAACGTCGATCCTCTCACCCGGATCATCCATGCACACGAGCAGAAACACCATTGTGAAGCCTTGTATGCTCAAGGTCGCGTATATAATGCTGCAGAGTCTCTGATCGAGATTGCGAATATTGTAAATGAGGATGAGAGGGCCAACAAGGACAAGTTTATCCTTGATTGGCTTGCCGGTGAGTTGCGGCGTCGCTCATTACAACAGAGTATTCAACCACCGCCGATATCAGATTTTACGCACCAGTGCGTTGCAACACTGGAGAAAGTCTGAGATGAGGCATCAAACGCCGAGAAACGAGACGAGGCGGTTGCAGCTTACTCTACTGCGTTATCGCTTAGCCCCTCAAACTCAAATCCTGTACTGGTGAAGTGGGCGAGGATGATGTTGATTGGTGGCTCCGCGCACGAAGCATCGAGCGCTGCAGCCAAGGTACGCTTTCCCTGATAGCTCGAATATTGTTGGTAACTCTCGGTTTACATCAAACTTCCCAGGGTTGCAGTTTACCGCGTCATTTGCGATATTCTAGAAGGAGATGATTTGCCTCACGGAGGCGATCGAGTGTTTCCGACAAATGCAGAACGAGAAACCCGAGGATACGGGCGTGCAGGATGAGCGAGCGCAGTGGAAACTCGGTATGGTGTTCCAATGGCGACGTAGCCTGGGCTAATTCAGACATTTTTCAGAATTTCGAGGACGATGTGTCGAGAAGCTCGAGAAGCTGGGCGACACCGCAAGGGACTCTAAGAAACATGATGAGGCCATTGAACACTATTCGAATGCGCTGTCACTCGACCCGACGAATGTCAATGATATTCGTCTGAAGCGCAGTAATGAGGTATGGGTCATATTCCACGTCACATCAAATGGAGCTCGCTGATCCATACTCTCAGGTCATCGAGCTTGACCCATCATCCTATACAGGGTATCAGGAGAAGCATGATGCATTACATGACATGGGTCGTCACAGCGAAGCATTCGAGTCCTTCAGGACGATGCTCTCAAAGCTGGAGCAATCTCCCGATCCACAAATTCGCGGTAGGCTATTCTGCCAATGTTGCAGACAACAGCAAGTATTGAATCATTGTGGATAGAAATTCGTCCTCAATATTTGGACGCAACTGCCAATATTCAAAAGGTGGTCGAGCAGACTATCCGTCACCTGCCACGTGTCCTCATCGACACTGCTACTGGTTGTCTCTATGACAAAGCACAGCAAGCAGCAGCATTCGAGGAACTCCCGATCTATGACGAGCTGCGGTCTTCAATGACAACTCGGGCTCAACTCGACCATGCACGTATTCGGAAAGAAGTGAAAAGGTTCTACCGATATGTGATGCTGTCCCACAGGTGGCAGCCCAATGAACCGACATTCCAAATGGTCGAGAATACCTCGATCTATGGCCTACCGGCATCCCCCGCGAATAGCAAGATACAACGGTTCTGTGAACTCGTGCGCTCACTTGACTTCGGGTGGGCATGGAGCGACACTTGCTGCGTGAACCAGCTGGACAAGGGGATCCAGCAAGAATCGTTGGTGGCCATGTTCAGGTGGTATCGTGGATCGTCCCTCACGATCGTCCACCTGCTCGGTGTCCTGTCCGAGTCACATGAGATTGGGTATCTCTGGAGGAGCATCTGGAACACTCGTGGGTGGACATACCAAGAATATCTCGCTTCCGAGGTCGTCCAGTTCTACACCGAAGACTGGAAGCCATATCTGGGCTTGAACACCTTCAACCACAAAGAATCGCCTTTAATCCTTTCGGAAATGGAACGGGCAATGAAGTTCGCGACACAGGAGTTGGCTACCCTTCAACCTGGCTTAGACATGGCGCGCGAGAAACTCTATTTAGCTTCCATGCGTCAAACGACGCGCGAAGAGGATATCGCATACTGTTTGTTCGGCATCTTCAATATCGCACTCCCGGTCATATATGGTGAGGGCAATCAGGCAGTCAGTCGCCTTCTGGAGTATATCCTGACGTGTTCGGATAATGTCTCGCTTCTCGCTTGGACTGGGAGTTCGGGTAGTCACCACAGCTACCTCCCTGCCGATCTGACTGTCTACAATCAAATTGTGCCACCACACGTTCCATCACCCATCGAGGCGGCTGAGATGGACGGTATGGTCGCAGCATTACGTTCATCCTCGCCTGACCTTTCCGTGACCGTCGCGCTGTACGAGCGGCTGTACGATCTCCCCCCGCTCTCGCTCGTCACTGGTCGACTCAGACTTCCTGGCATTGTTTTCCCCCTTTCCGACCTCGTCCCTCATTCGGATTCAGATCCCGAGTCTGATCTCCCTGTTTATCGTGCGACGTCACCCATGCTCGGGGACGTTGAGATCAAGACCGCAGCCAACTTGTCTGGCATGAAAGGTCTGCTTCTCATCCACCCCTGGATTAGTTCTCTCCTTGACCAGGATTTCGCGTGCGGTGTTGCTCGATTCGATATTGCCACGCGTGCGCTGAGGCTCGTCGTTCGGCTCAAGCAGCCATTTGGGGCACTATTACTTGCCCCGCTGGCGCGTGCGCAGTACAGGCGCGTTGCGACGGACAGTTTGATCATGGTTCGAGTTCGCGAGGAGACATTGTTGACTGAATTGATAGACGGCATCCGTACGATTGACATACAGTAGACCGATGACTTTAGTCCTCTGACGCCATACTATGGTATATCCCACCTCGGTGACAATCGAATAATTACTTTCGTACTCTGATTGTTGTTCTACAGCGTCGTTTCATTCCGTGACTCGCCAAAATGGGGCCGCATCAGACACCTTGTTCTTGTTCTTGGAGTATAGACTAGTCACTATTGGTATATGTGACTTACCTATTGACTCTACATAACAAGGCAGTGGGTGCGGTTTTCGGCGTCAGTCATATAGAAGACTTTTTCGCACCTTTCTCCGATGGTTCAACTGTACCATGACTCGGAGGCAAGCCTCGCGTGTCAGTTGTCCGATAGCTGTCGACCGTCGGTCGCAGGTTACTTGAAGCTAGAAGGACAGATCATGTGACCAAGATCAGTCATTAGCCGACATCAACCACCATGTCCTCACTATATCGTTCCGCTGTCAGCGCGCGGATAGCCAAGTTACCGGGCCTACCACCATCAGATGGAGACGAAGATTACGATGAGACGGACGAAATCGCAGATTCACTCGGCTCACTTCCATCTCCCGGTAGAATGGGACCACCGCCTCCGTAAGTCCCGCAGGCGACTAGCTTCAAGCTATTAATCCCTTCCTTCGCAAGGGTGTCATCGACTCGTGCGACGAGAACCAATCCGGAGCATGCACCGATTCGTCCGGACGCATATGGGCAGTACTTTGCCCAGGCTCTTCAGGTCGAACTCCCGACGCGTGGACTCGTTGTCCGTGCGTATCATACACCTATGCGAGGCAGTGGCGTTATGATCATGCATCATGGCGCTGGGTACTCGGCGATGAGCTTTGCGTGTCTTGCCAAGGAGCTAGATGAGTCAATTGGGAAGAATGTGGGAGTGTTGGCGTTTGATGCGCGGAGGCACGGTGAGAGACTTCTGTAATGCCTCGTTCATTTTAACTGAATCTGCCTATACTATAGGAAAGACTGTTCCGATGGAGGGTCAGTCGGATGAGAATCTATCGATGGAGGTATTGGTGGACGATTTGGTTGCACTTGTGCAGGCAATGTTCAAGGACGTGGAGACTGCTCCTGCGCTCATGGTGATCCGTTCATGATCTTCCACTCCTTGATAGATGTGTTCACACGTGTTTTTGTTCTCAATAGCTCGTGGGGCATAGTATGGGTGGTTCGGTTGTCGTTCGTGCCTGTCCAAAACTCCAAGAACTCAAATACGTCGTGTCTGGCGTTGCCGTCCTCGATGTGGTGGAAGGTATGTACACTATTTGCGCCACTGTTTCGTCCATTAATGATGCCACCGCAAGGCACCGCGATTGACGCGTTACCACACATGCATGCACTTTTGGATACCCGTCCAGAGGGTTTCCACAGCGAAGAAGAAGCTATCGAGTGGCAGTAAGTGCCTTCAAAACTTGCCATCTCTGCCATCGTCCACGAATCGCGTTAAATGTACACCCTGAGTCAGCCTAACCACCCATGCGATCAACAACCCTGCCTCGGCGCGAATATCCGTGCCTTCGATCCTCATCCCACAAGAGTCCACTCTCGCACCTCTTACGCGAGCGAATGGAGGCTACGCCTTCCGATGGCGCACTCCCCTCAAATCGACGGCACCATATTGGCAGTGTACGTTCCACCTACTTACCGTTCTGTGACTGCTTTCGTGCTCATCTGACACTCGTGACGTATGCAGCATGGTTTGATTCCCTATCGACGCTCTTCTTATCGACCCGGACGGGAAGGCTGTTAATCCTGGCTGGCCGAGAACGCCTCGACACGACGCTCGAGATTGGGCATATGCAAGGCAAGTTTCAGCTTAAGGTGATGATTGGTAGGGGTGGGGCATACGTGGGGCATCTCGTGCATGAGGTGAGTATAGTTTCCCCGGGTCGTAGATGGCGTAGGTGTGAACGGACGCGGTTTGGCTGACTGACGGTGTGGTATAGGATGACCCAGTGGAGTTGGCAGAGCATCTACGAGAATTTTGGGAGAGGAATCAAAGAATCGTAGTAAAGGGGAAAGTGATCAAGCGGATTGGGGAGGCGTGAGGCCGGGTTTCTGCCTCTAGTAGCAGCTAAGATGTCCGATACGAGGATGGCGATTGGTAATGCCGGTCTCGAACGCTCATGCCGTGTGCCCATGTCTGCTCCCTTGAGACCACCTTTCCGCGCATCTCGGAAGGGAGCTAAGTTCCAAGCTCGTATCTTTCGAACGTGCAGGATGGAGAAGCGGTCAACTACCTCGCCATGCAGAACCTGCCAATGGTGTCGTTTCGCTCCGTCTGTACGATTACTCCCTTCGTCCAAACGCACTCGAAGCTCGCCAACCACCTCGGAAAGCGATCATGTCGTCACCGAGTTTAGCCCTAGGGGCCGCCCCCGTCTTGGTCAACGTCGTTGACTCAACGAAGAATAGCCTGGACCACCGCGCCTCACTCACAGAACCGGAACGAACTGCCCTTGAATCCCCCGTAGACAATCAGAATCTCCTCTTGCTCATTGTGAACATCCGATCTGATTCGTCATGGTCGACTTGCGCATTGACGGATCGTCCAGGTTGCCTCCTTGAACCTATAGAATTGTATTTATTTAAGCACGCGAATGTTCAAGGCCTGATGGCGTAGTTGGTTATCGCATCTGTCTAACACACAGAAGGTCTCCTGTTCGAACCAGGGTCAGGTCATATTTTGTCTCCCATTTATATCATCTTCGAGGAGCAAGTCGTTCACGTTCCTGCTAACAGACCCTTACTTTTTACAACAATACCCGAGGTAACAAACAGCAAGGCATAACCTCGTAAACTTAAGCAGGAAGATAAGGGTACATGTGACTCTACACTCTATGGTACACAACACAGAACCGAACAACGTGATCCAGTTGAAGTAGAAGCAACGCTGAAATGAAAGAAAAAATGGTCATGGAAAGGGTATGCAAAATTAGAATCTGTTCATAGTCCCAACTCAAAACGCCGTCGTTGAATCGACCTCGATGGTCGGCACGATCGACGCGATGAACTTGAGGAAGACGACGAGATAAAAGTCCACACGCATTCCTTCGATTTCCTCGTCCTCACCTCCCGCACCCGGGCCAGCGCTCTTGTCGTCCTTGCTCGACTTGCGTCCGAACCCCCACTTCTTCTTGCCTTCCTTCCCGTCTTTCTTGCGCGCCGCGAGTTGTTCTTCGACGACGCCTGCATTCATCCGCTCGATGACCTTCTTCATTACGCTTGCGTGTTTGCATGGATGGACTGAGGCCGCTTGGAGTGTGGCAGAATGCGGGAATGCCTCGATGGTTACTGTCTTGAGCGCGTGATCGGCTGAGACGTCCTGGAAGATCTGAGACGGAGTAAGAGGGGTGCGATTCTACGATACCATAAATGTCAGCCAGCGACTTCTTCTGATACGAAGGATAATGATGTGATCTACCTCATCGTAGCCGATCAGCCAGATCCGCGGGGTCTGGTAGTACTTGTCATATGTGATCATCACGTCGTAGGTTCGTACTTGCAGTAGATTGCCTTTTGCAACCTCGATCTGGCTAAGGGAGAGGTCAGGACATACGGTGTGCGAGCGAGATGGTTACGCGATGAAAAGCAGAAGTGATACTCGCCTCGCGTCGATGACACCTCCTGATGTAATTGCCTTGGGCGCTGCAGTAGCCTCATCCTCTCCCTCTTCCAAACCCTCCTCTTCCATATCCGGGATGTCGTCCAGATCAGGTGTCTCATTGACAGTCGCACCTGTCGTCAAACTAATTGATACGTTCCCCATCGCACTCGCTAGTTCCTGCTCTCCATCTGCATCCAAGTCTGGGATATCATCAATCTCGCCCGGATTCGCTGCTGAATCGACGGTTGCTTTCCGGCCAGCATGTGTCTCGACCCATTCGTCCGCTGCACCGCCTGACGCGTCCCCAAAGTTGAGCAGGCGTTCGGCGTCTTCGTCAGCGTCGGTGTAGGCGAGCGAGGTGGCTCGACGGAGGCAGGGTACGCCGCGGGTGACGAGGTATTGCTTCTCGGTGGGAAGGTAATCACGGGCTTTGGACGCGTCCCCGTGTTCCCTGATGATGGTTTCAGTTCATCGAGGCAGCATTCCCGCGGATCGGAGAAGGAAAACAAATAAGTGGGCTTACCATGTCCAGACAGGGAACTTGTACGCGAGGAAATCGCCCGCAGCGACGAACTCCTCTGGTCGTGGTGTCAGGCTCGAGAGGAATGGCGTACGAGTGAGACAAGGAGGCACACCTGGTGTTATCCTTCCATGTTCCTTGAACTTGCTTTCCTTGAGTACCTGTGAGATATGGTCAGACGAGGGTATAGATGTAAAGATATGGGCCAACGCACAGGGCTGAGGTAGTCGCGCACTGCCCAATATTGTTGCTGAGGAAGTGGTTGGTAGATTGCAACCAATATTAAGCAGAAAACTTGCCTGGATTGCGTGCATTTTGCGCCTGGAGATAGCTGGTAGAGAATGGGTCGAGTTCAAGGTTGAAACGTTGCCACAATCAGACCCTACACCAATCGATCTCTCCTAATCTGGCAACCACGTGGCGGCCTCTAGTAAGCAGTCCCAACCGAAAGCCTCCTCCGAGTGCCCCTACCTGCTCATAACTTGGAAGGTTCTTAAAGTCTGCAAATGGTATGCATTCGAACAGCTCAAGCTTTTTTTTGAAGGGGTTGCACAAGGTCAGCTGTAATAGCCTCTTTAGGACCGACTCGGAAGAGCCACCCGTCCTCGAGGCTCGGGCAATGGGGCATCAGAGAAGAACTGCCTCGATGCGGCATCCCTGCAGCCTTCTGTTCCAAGTAGGTCTGGAATATTTAAAGTCATACAAACGGTACGCTCGTATTTCATCCCCAGGTTTTGCGACCGTGACTTCCTATTCACCGCGCATCCCGAACTCGGAGCAGTCGCTACACATAATACACATGCGATCTATGTTGCGTCTATTGAATTTGCTCATTCAACGAGCTCTGGGGTGACGGTCCAACTTCTGTAGTGAGTACTCAACATAGAACGTTGAAACGACCAACTCTAGTATTCCAATGGTCTGGTCTGCCTAGTGAAGGACTGGCCTTTAGCGCCATTAAATTTTATGCCATCTGGGTATGTCGTACCCATAGCCCCTCCTAGACAACCTAGGGTATAAAGACCGCAGTCTCAGATAACCTTACTCATTTACGCTCTCCGATATCTCCTTTTTATGTTTCCGCTTCTTCTGATCCTTCTTTCCACCCTCTGGTATCGGCGCATCTTTGGCATCGTTACTGTTCTTTTCTTCCCTCTTGCGCTTCTTTCCACTCGACGGCTCCTTAGAAGCGGTGGAGCCCTTTACCTCAACGGCTTCGGGAGTAGCGTCTCTGCCATGCGAGTCCTTCTTAGAACTCTTTTTCGTCTTTTTGGGGTCACCGTTTGCAACCGCGACACCTCCATCTTCCTTGCCGCTGCCTTCTCTCCTCCGCTTCTTCGACTTTTTCTCCGAATCCTCGTTTCGCGATGGTATCCTCACGGATTCTGCCGGTGGTCCAGTAGGTTCGTCCAACACTTCGTCGGATTTACGCTTCTTCTCCCCTTTCCTGACTTCCTTAAATTCCTTGTCCTCTCCCTGCGTCTCCGAATCTACCTTGGGAACATCTGCATCAGGAACCTTATCCTTCGACTTTTTCTTCTTCCTTTCCTTCGAGTTGATGGTTGTCTCCTGTTCATCAGCCTTTATCCTTGAATTGTCACCAACAGGTGCTCGATTCTCGCGCTTCTCATCGTTTCCCTCGGCCTGTGTCTTCACATCCGTCTTGGGGTCGCCCGCAGAATGGCCGCCCTTGGACTTTCTCTTTGTCTTCTTCTCCTTCGAGTCATCGCGCCTCCCCTGTTCGCCGATGTCGACTTTCGACTGTTCTGCCGCAGTGGTTTGGTCGCTCTCAACCTCCTTTATCTTCTTCTTATCCTTCTTCTTAGTGATATCCATGGCCTTGTCGGGTGACGGCGGAGGTGGTGCGGACGCCTGCTCCACTACACTGGATTCGTTGGCCTGGTGATGATCACAAGTACTCAGTAAAACCACGGGTGCACATATATATACGCGATTTACCTTCACCTCTCCGCTAGAGTCCTTCGACTTCGACTTTTTCTCCTTGTGTTTCCTCTCTTTTTTTGATCGTTCAGAGGATGGAACGGATCCATTCTCTTCGTTTATCGTGGGCGACGATGCTGCCCCGGCGTCAGGACTCGGTAGAGGTGCGGTTGCAGGTGCATCGGCATCCGCGGTCGCGTTTTTAGTTTTAGTTTTGGATTTGGAGTGGGTGTCGTCGATAGGTGTCGTCACAGGAGACATTCGCTGGGGAGAACCGAGGGGCGTGCCATTGGCACCTGTCGCTTCGTAGCGCGATCGTCCTCCGCCTTGGTATCCACCACGACTTTGGAAGCCGCCCCTCCCGTCCCCCCTTCCTCTTCCCTGGAAGCCACCCCAACCACCCTGACCTCCGTGCGCGTTCCCGTTGGTATTGTTGTTACCATTTTCACAGCCCTAGTCTCCGTCAGACATTCAGTTTGAATAAAAAACACAACGGAGGGGAAGCGAAGCGTATCATGAAAAATGGAGCACGCACATTCTTGGGCCCTTTATATAGACCCTTTTGGTACTTTTCCGCTTCAGAGATACACGACGTATGGGACTTGTACTCGGCGGGGGTGTGGAAAGTGACAGAGCAGTCGATACAGTCAAAGCCAGCGTGGCAGCGAGCGTGGTGTGGGTCCAGCTTGGGTTTTTTGACCACGTCGCTGCAGGCTATCGATAAAATTGTCAAGTGTCAAGTGTGAGGTATGACCGTGAACGGAGGTGTAGGGGCACTGACCGTGACATCTAGATGGGACGTGCGCGTGATCGGAAAATGTTCAGGATGATGAATATGCCAGGGGATCACGTACTGAAATGAAACCATCCGACAAGATTTGACAACAAGTCGTATGCAAAAATATTGGGTACGGTCTAACACGAGATCTTGACGCAGCCCGAAAGCTCACGTTGGATCGATCGAGGGTGGACGTCCTTGAAATTCTTGGAGGGATGCGAAAAGTTAAAATCTAAAGTGAGTAAACAATCGTGTCACGTGACTGGTATACACCCGGACTCGGAGCCTTCGTCTAATGAATCTTGATCTCTACCTCCCGGAGAGCAGGTGTCCTGGTATGCATAGGCACAGAGGCCGGACTCGAAATATGTTATTATGCCATCAGGCGAGTTTATGGGTATTCGCGTTGACACTGAAATCATACAAAATTTGAAGGTGTCTACGCTTCACAAGATGCAATCAGAACAAGAAATCCCCCACTAGCCTGCAAATTTGACGACATCCATGTTGCAGAGTCTTGTATTTGATGTTCTTGCGAGTCGCAGTGAACGCATTTGTGGCAAGTACTTTTTGTCGAGGCCAACTGTAACGTCATGGTGTGATGATTCCGGCAAGCTCCTCGTTTGTGAAATAAACGATATCATCGCTGCAAGGACGGGATCGAGACGGATCGACAGTGGACCAGCACCATTGGATAAACGTCCAGCGACGCTCAGTGACCGGTGCACTACTGGGTCGTCTCGGCGTCATTCCTCTAGACACCGCATGCACGACTTGTACCTCGCGGGTGTAGTAGTGGTAGGGCACCTTCCCTGTCAGAATCTGTTTGTTTTTATACACAGCAGAACGTGCATGTTGGAAAAGTGCTACAAACCTGTAGCATCACGCCACCGAATGAATACACATCACTGTGTTTGGTGGGCGTAACCTTCGATGACTCTGCTTCGTCATCGGATATATCAAGGTCAAGTAGTTCGGGAGCTGTCCAGCGTAGCGTCCCCCTTTCATGGACCGAAGTTGCAAACGATGGTCCACCAAGTTCCGTCAACAATGTTGACAGACCAAAGTCGGAAATATAGGCTCTCCCGTTCCTGCAAACCAGCACATTTGACTGGAGAAATGTTAATGTCCCAACATGATCTGGAGCGGGTGTAATACCACATACGCCGGATAGGTCTCCGTGCACGACAGAATTTGAATGTACTAATCAAGAACGTCACGTCATTGCGTCATTTCTGATGCTGGTAGAGCTGATGCACTCACAATATTGTAGACCAGAGGCGGCGTCATTGAGCTACAGCACTAGTGTCATGTCGCCTTCCGTTATGAGTCATAGGATACCTACCAGCGTAAGGATCTCTGCAACCGAGAGTTTATCATGATGTTCCTCCAGATAAGTTGTCAAAGCACCATTGTCTACCCAGGGGCACACCATGGCGGGGAATCGACCAAATCCCGCTGTGGTTCCAAGGAGCGGTAAGACATTGATATGCTTCAGGGTCAACCAAATTTTGATCTCCCGATGAAGCCGCTACAAACTCGCGACGTCAGTGATGTGATAAGATCCACAAGAATGGCGTGTCCAAACGGAAGTCAGCATACCTTTTGCTTTTTGAAAAAGTTGCCATCGTCAGTTGAATATGTCCTGATGGCTTTGATTGCAACCTGACTTCATTAGTAGTTGTATCGTTTACCACAGCAGATCACGCACCCTAATGGGTTCCCAGTTCATTTGGAGCATCCCTCTGTAGATGTCTGCAAACCCACCGGATGCAACTGGGTCACGACCGTCTCGCCTGACTTGACTGGTGAGATCATTTGGGAAGCATCTTTAGAGAAAACTACCGTTTGAGTTCACAAACTATTTGAGCCGTAGCTGGACCGCTTACTCATTGTGAAACTTCGGTGTATTGTTAAACATCGACTCCTTCGAATTTGTGACGGTGTTGAAACAATCGATACCATCGTTAGTCACAACGGCTGCCTTCAAAACTCGTCATGAAATCGAGCACTGTAATGCGGAGCACTTACATCATCAACATAGCATGAGGGAAGGATATCACCGAGGCTCCGAATGGTAATCGTCTTTCCTCCACCCATTGCCAAGTCGTAGTTTGGTGAAATAGCAATGGAGCGGATGGCATCTGTGTGCTCGATGACAGATCCAACTTGTTGGTGTGTCGTAGTGTCCCAGAAAGAGACCATTGAATTTGCAGAGACTGCAACGAATTTCTCATTGCTCGCTACGATCATGCACTTGGCGGGGTTGCTACCAGTGTGGACGGACCAATGGGAGTCCATGGCTCCTGTGGACACGTCACAGCTTTTGATGTCACCGTCGAAGGATAAAGCGAAGAGCAGCGTGCTATTGAGTGACCAGGCAAGGGATTGGTTCTCGTATGAAATAACTCTGATTGCGAAATCGATGAGGAGGCATCCATCCCGAGTGTTGTAGACACGGACGGATTCTTTCCACCAGGTCGCAGTAGCGAGGAGATCTCCATTCGGAGAGAATTTGACTGCGGCAAGAACGTAGTCGTGTTGCAAGGGACCAAGCAACCGCTCGCCAGACGTGAGGGACCATACACAGACCGTCTTGTCATCCGAACCACTGGCAATTCTCGTCATGTCGGGAGACACATCGACAGCACGCACCCAATTTTCGTGTCCTTGGAATTCGGCAACTTTTTCGTGGCGTTCTGCATTCCATACGACCACCTGGCCATTTCCCGTCCCAACAACGACCCGCTTTCCGTCCCAGGACACCGCAATATTGAGAACAGTGGTATTTCCCGCGTTCATGGCCATCCCCACTTCCAGGCCTCCGGCTTGCCAAACCCGAACCTTCCCGCCGTAGCCACCGCTCACAAGATGCCCATTGACAAGAAACGCGACCGAGCATACGTCCTTTGAAACGCCGATTTCTATCGGTTTTGCTTCTGTTTGGCGAACGTCGCTAAAGCGTGGAATATTTTCAGTCAGGGCTTTAGCGCCCGTCAGTACTGTGCCTTACTTTCAATCATCCACTGGTAGAGCCGGACGCACCGTTTCCTATCCAGCTCGTTTTCCTGGACTCGAACATGCTGGGTGGGTATCAGCCCAGAGAGAAGACAATGCGCAGCTCAACGCGTTGCCGGAATACCGGGGGCCTTGGCCCGGGCCCGGGACACAAGTACCTCTCAGGCAATTCCTTATCGAGATTCGATAAGCATCGATTCGCGCCCTCATGCTCGTGACCTCCCACTATAGTACTAGTTATGCAGTACATCATGATCAAGTCTGAAAAACAGTCGAGGAACGTTATCGTTTTCAAGTTCAAATGTCACTCTGAAGGCCTATCTGAAAATTCTGATTGGTGCACGCAAGCAACTGGCAGGACCCTCCTGAGTTTACTCCCAACTTTGAGAAGTCAAAGTATGTCAAAGTCGAAGTCGAAGGTCGGACTTGAAGCTCGTTGTGCGGTGACTCCACTCTGCCCCATGTGAAATCCGCAATTACCACAAGTTCACCTGGGGGCCACGACTCGGAGAGAAGAGAATGACGATGGCATTACACACACGCTGCTATCCGTCCAAACCCACCACCCTACTAATCTACTGTATGTCAACCGTACGGATGCCGTCCATCAATTCACTCAACAACGTCTCCTCACGAACTTGAACCATGATCAAGCTGTCCGCTGCGACCCGTCTATACCGCGCATGCGACAACGGCTCGAGTAACAGCGCACCAAACGGCTGCCTGAGACGCGCCACGAGTCGCAGTGCACGCGAGGTGTCATCGAGTGCCGACGCACCATCTGAAAATTCCTGATCCAGCAAGGGGCTGATCCAGGGATGGATCAGAAGGAGATCCTTCATCCTGGCGAGGTCGTCCCTCGTCTTGATCTCTACCTCTCCAAGCTCAGACGTCATCGCACGATAAGGACGCACGTCGGTCTCCGAGCCCGATCCCAAGGTATCGTCGAGTTCGGTGATTGAGAAAACAATGCCGGGGAGACTGAGTCGACTGGCAGTAAAGGATGGTGAAGGAAGTTTGTTGAGGTGGTCTTGGAGCGTCACGACCGCGGAAAGGTCGGACAAGGATGAACGGAATGCGGTGACGACGCTGTCCATCTCAGCCGTCTCTATGGGTTGTGGAACGTGCGGCGGCACGAGTTGGCTGTAGACAGTGAGATCGGGAGGTAGGCAGCTATTGTAGTCACCCGCGTGCCCAGTCCAAGCAAGGATTGTGACGTCGCCAGAACCTGTCAGAATGTGTTCCAGAAACCGACCAACCGCGCGATTGCCCTCGCCGTATATGACCGGAATGGCAGCATTGAAGATGCCGAGCAGTGAGTACGCGATGTCCTCCACGAGCGTCGTCTGGCGCATGGAAGCCAAATAGAGTTTCTCGCGCACCCTGTCAAGGCCGGGACGAAGTACAGTAATGTCCTGTACAGAACCTCCTGTTGCCTGTTGCATCTCCGAAATGATGACAGGCGACTCTTTGTGGTTGAACTTATCCAAGCCAAGGTATGGCTTCCAATCTTCGGTGTAAAACTGGACGGTCTCGGCAGCGACATATTCTTGGTATGTCCATGCGCGAGTGTTCCAGATGCTCCCCTTAATACCACCGGGAAGCCGAGACTCGGAAGAGACACCGCGAAGGTAGACGACCGTGAGGGACGAGCCGCGGTACCACGTGAACATTGCGACCAACGACTCTTGCAATACTACGTTGTTGAGTTTATCAACGCAGCATGTGTCGCTCCAGGCCCACTGGAATCCAAGAGAACGCGCGAGCGAGCAAAACCTCTGGAGCTTGATGTTCGCCTGAGATGCCTCAAGCTCGTAGATCGATATGTTCTCAACCTTCTGCAGCAGGGGTTCGTCATATTCCCACCTGTGTGAGAACATCACATAGCGGTAGAACTCCTTCACAGTCCTCCAAATAAGCGCATAGTCTAGCTTCGTAGTCATTGACGACACTAGTTCGCTATAGATCGGAAGCGCCTCGAAGGCTTCTGCTTGCTGCTTCTTGTCATACAGACGACCGGTGGCAGTGTCGATGAGTACCCGTGGCATGTGGCGAATAGTCTGCTCCACGGTGCGCCGAATCGTGAGTGTGGCATCAACATACTGACAACGAAGCTCTATCATCGGTCATTAGTACAACGGGTGATTTGAGTAAAACTGAAGAAATGGCTCACCGCGAATGCGTTCGTCAGGGGACTCCTCAAGTTTCAAAAGCATAATATGGAATGCTTCAACCGCCTCGGCATGGCGTCTTGCCCCGTGTAATATCGCATGCCTCATCTCGTAGCCTCGATGACATGATGGATTGAGCTCGATAGCCTGCACGCTCGGTTATTAATACTGCCTGAACAACGGCACATAACAGGTACCTCGTCGGCATCACTCAACGCATCACCCCACAAGTTCATCGACGTTCGTGCTTTGCTCCGCTTGATGAGAACATCCAAACGATTCACCGGGTCGAGCAACAATATGGTCGAGAAGTGTTTGGCGGCCTCACCATGGTTTCCAGAGTCCATCGCGGCGTCGCCGAGCTTCCCTAGTTTTATTGTGCATCGACGTTGAAAACCTGCGTGGAACGCTCAGATCAGCTTTGAGATATTGCTCAGGTAACCACTCGCCGAGTTCCCACTGCGCTCGTTCATCATAGATGGTCGTATCCGTTGATAGCTCGCTCCGCATCCGTCGGAAACACTCGACTGCTTCCGAGATGTGGCCGTCCCCTTCAAGAATGTCGCAGATTGTCTGATAGATGCCAAACCTCGGAAGCTGAAACTGGACCGCGAGACGCTCAATGTCAAGGCCCAAGTTATCACGTAAAGCACACCTTGGTAGTGATACCCAACGCTTCGTTCACTGTGCCATGGATCAATATTATTCTCGCCCATTTAATTAGCACAGCGTTCGGAGTCGAGGGACTGAGCGACAACGCAGTAGCGTAGGCGGTGAGCGCTTCTTCATATTTCTCGACGTTTGATGCTTCATCTCCAGTCAATTCCAGCGTGGATATGCATCGATGCGTAAAATCTGTTGATAGAGATCGAGTACTCTCTTCTGACGTGCGATAGCGAAACTCACCAGCAAGCCAGTCCATGAGTAATTTGTTGGTTCTCACCTCCTCGCTCACGGCATTCGCGATTTCGATAAGAGACTCTGCAGCATCAATGATACGGCCCTCGGAGTAGAGGGCTTCGCAATGATGCTTCCGCTCGTGGACACCAAGGATCTGGGCGAGGTTATCAGCCGTGCTTTCGGAGCTGACCAGCTGTGCATGGAGTTGCTCGACGGTTTTTTCCAGATGCGCGATTTTGCTGTCTATGACCGCGAATCTAATGAAATGCGAGGCAGGATGCACGTGGACGCACTAGAGCTCTCGTCCTTTTCACCAAAGGACTTGATAATTTCACTCAACCTATCTTTCTCCTCATTGGCTGCGAGTTGGGAGTCTGCGAGCTGGTTACGAAGTTCCTGAACAGTTTTCTCGAGATCCACTATCTTTTCTTCTGATGGAGATGGATGTCAGAATACCAAAACCGGGTCCAAAGAACGTACTTGGGTCGTCGACCTGTATTTGAGGGAGCGCTTCACGGGGCTCCTCCTGGTCAGCATTTTCAACCTGCGTATGCCATGTTTCCGGCTTGCGTGGGATCTGCAACAGCCGACAAAGGGATCTGTGATTAAGCCATCTCACGCGTTGAGCCTTTGATGCAATGTACTTACATCGTTGCAGTAGGATGACGGAAGGATGCCACGGAGACTCCAAAGGGTGATGGTTTGTCCACCACCGATCACAATGTCGTAGTTTGCCGAGATGGACATGGATACGACGATATCTGTGTGCTGGATGACAGACCCGATTTGCTTGTGCGTTGTCGTGTCCCAGAATGAGACCGAGAAATCGTCGGAGGCTGCGATGAACGCGCCGTTGCTTGCCAGGGCGATACACGTGGGATTGCGACTGCTGTGAATGCGCCATTTCGAGAGTGTTGTCCCACTGGACACATCGAGACAGTTGATGTCGCCGTTGGAAGACAAGGCGAGGAGTTGCGTATTGTCGCTGGCCCAAACGAGCGATTGGTTCCTGATCGAGTTGACTCTCACTGGAAAGTCAACGAGAAGGTGAGCGTTCCAACTGTCATAGATGCGGACGGAATTGTAACCCCATTGTGTGGCCGCTGCAATGAAGCGTCCCCCGGCGGGTGAGAATTTGACTCCAACCACAGGGTAGTCATGTTGCCAGGTTTCGAGGACCTGCTTGCCATCGAACGACCAGAGGCGGAGGGAGCCGTCCTCGGATCCGGTCGCGATTCTCCTGGAGCCTGGTGAGAAATCTACAGCACACACTGACGCTTGAGCTTTCCCTTGGAACTCGGCTACTGTCTCGCGAGTTTTTGCATTCCACAAGACCGCACCGCGACTCGTCCCGCTGACAATCCACTGCCCGTCTGGTGAAACTGCGATGTTACGAACTGTACTTGCTGCGTGCATGATTCGCGTCTCCACTTCCTTGCCATCTTCCGCACGCCACCGTCGCATTTTCCGTTCCGCACCACCGCTCACGATGTGCATCCCATCGAGGAAAGCGACGGACCATATATCACCTCGACCATCGATTTTGATCGTTTTTACCTCGGACGAGGTACCATTTTCATTCGACTCTGGGTCCTCCGAGTCGTCAGCATCGCGCTTTCATACGTCTTTCCCAGGTGCTCACCATCATGATGCTTTGGCTTTTGGCCTTTTCTCCAAAACATGCACCTGGCCAAGTATTAGAGCGATGAACAAGAGGCTGCACGGGCGTCTAAAGTTGTACGCCAACCTCGAAAAAATTTGCCAACCGGGAACGCTGTGAGTGGGAGGCAAGAATAAATGAATGAGGCTCGGCGTCGCAGACCTGCTTAAGTACGAAGTTCGTGTCCGAAAAGGAGAACACTGGCCACGCAATAATCCCGCAGCATCGAAGTCGGTAATGCATTCGCCAAAATTGGTCACTTCGCTGGCCATATCTTCACCCAGAGAAATCAATCCCGCTCGAATCCAAAGCTCCATAAAGTATTCTCTTTCCCTAATGTACGTCGATCATCCGGACATCGTCTACCAAGTCAGTCAACGATGTCTCCCCACAAACCCGAACCATGATCAAACTGTCCGCAGCGACGCGTCTATACTCCACGCGCGACAATGGCGCAAACAACAGCGCACCAAATGGTTGCCTGAGACGAGCGACGAGCCGTAGCGCTTTCATAGTTTTGTTAAGCCCAGCCGCCCCGTCCTCGAACTCTTGGTCAAGTAAGGTCCGGATCCAGGGATGGACGAAGCGGAGGTCGTTCATCCCAGTCAAGTCATCTGCTGTCTTGATCTCCACGTTCCCGAGGGCGGACGTCGTCGCACGATATACATGGAGGCTCGTTACCGGATCTGAGTCCGAAGTACGAACAAATTCGGTAATGGGAAAAACAATGGCAGGAAGGCGCAGCCGCTTAGCAGCAAGGGATGGTGAAGGGGGAAGGGCGTGAAGCCGGTCATATAGCATCCCGACGAGGGAGAGGTCTGGAGAGGCCGAACGCAGTTCTAAAACCATGCGGTCCATCTCGGCCGCCTCGACAGGTTGCGGGAAGTGTGGCGGTACGAGTTGGTCGTAGACTGCGAGGTCGACAGGCAGGCAGCTATTGTAGCTACCCGCACGCCCGGTCCAAGCGAGTATCGTGACGTCACCCGAGCCTGTCAGAATGTGCTCGAGGAGTCGGCCGACCGCGCGATTGCCCTCGCCGTATATGACCGGGATGGCGACATTGAAGATGCCAAGCAGTGAGTACGCGACGTCCTCCACGAGCGTCGTCTGGCGCTTCGACGCGAAATAGAGCTTCTCGCGAACCCTGTCGAGGCCGGGACCAAGTACCGCCAACTCTTGTGCAGAGACTCCCGTCGCCTGTTGCATCTCCGAAATGATGTCAGGCGAGTCTTTGTGGTTGGACAACGTCAAACCGAGGTATGGTTTCCAGTCCTCGGTGTAGAACTGGACAGTCTCGGCGGCAACATATTCTTGGTAAGTCCACGCTCGAGTGTTCCAGACACTCCTCCGGAGACCATCGGGGAGCTGAGACAAGGACGAGACACCGCGAAGGTACACCACTGTGAGGGAGGAGCCGCGATACCACGTGAACATTGCGACCAATGACTCTTGCAATACCACGTTGTTCACTTTATCCACGCAGCATGTATCACTCCACGCCCAGTGGAATCCACGAGAACGCGCGAGCGAGCAAAACCTCTGTAGCTTGATGTTCGCCGGAGATGCTTTGAGCTCGTAGATCGAAATCTTCTCGACCTTCTGAAGTAGAGGTTCATCATACTCCCACCGGTGTGAGAGCATCACATAACGGTAGAACTCCTTCACCTCTCTCCAAATACGAGCACGGTCTAGCTCCGTCGTCATTGATGACACAAGTTCGTTGTAGATTGGAAGTGCCTCGAACGCTTCTGCTTGCCGTTTTTTGTCATATAGATGGCCAGTGGCGGTGTCGATGAGTACCCGTGGCATGTTTCGGATGGTCTCGTCGATAACACGTCGAATTGTAGGTCTGGCATCAACATACTGGCGACGAAATTCTATTGTCGATGTTAATCAGCATGTGATGTTCTGAGCGACATCGAGGAAATGACGCACCACGAATATGTTCATTAGGAGACTGCTCGAGTTTCAAGAGCATCGTGTTAAAAGCTTCAACGGCTTCCGCGTGGCGTCCCGCCCTGTGTAATGCCGTATGCCTCATCTCGTAGCCCCGATGACATGATGAGTCGAGTTCGATAATCTAAATAGGACAGATCACTGAGTTCCGTTTCATGTGACGTGAATACATTACATACCTTGTCGGCGTCGATCAGTGCCTCCTCCCATGCACCCGTGATTGCCCGGGCTTTGCTGCGCTTAGCGAGAATTTCGATGGGATTCATCGGACCGAGTGACAATGCTTTCGAGTAGTGTCCAATAGCTTCCTCGGGCTTCGTAGCATCGCCCAACTCCTCCAGCCTTCCGACACAGCGCGCTCGAAAGTCTGCTCAACGTGCATGGTTTGAATTAGCCTTGGCTACGTCATCGTTGGAATCCCTCACCAAGTTCCCACGCGGCTCGCTCAGGGTGTGTACTCGTGTCCTCTGTTAACTCGCTCTGCATCTGTTTGAAGTATTCGATTGCCACCGAGACGTAACGGTCCCTTTCAAGAACGTCACAGATCGCCTGATAGATGAGGAACTTCGGAAGTTCAAACTAGCCCGGGAGAGTCAATGTCTTGCTCTAGACTGCCGTGTAAAGCATACCTTAGCAGCAGCAGCCAGTGCTTCGTTCGCTGAGCCACGAGTCAACATTGCGTTCACCCACTTGATTAGTACAGTGTTCGGGCTCGAGGGACCGAGAGACAATGCAAGTGAGTAGGCCTCAAGTGCTTGGTCATATTTCTCGACGCTCGATGCCTCGTCTCCAATGCGTTCCAGTGACGCTTTACATCGGTGCGCGAAGTCTGATAGGAAGGATTGAGTACACTGCGTTCCAAACCTCCATGTCAAAACTGACCTGAAACCCAGGCGAAGATCCGCACGTTGGGTGTGGCCCCGTCTCCAGTATTTGCGAGCCCAATAAGAGACTTCGCAGCATCATGTATGCGGCCTTCGGCAAACAAGGCTTCGCAATGATGCTGCTGCTCGTGAGCACGAAGGCCGACATGAAGGGTCTTGATGAGGTTATCATTTTCATCGGCTTTGCGTTGGGAGCGAGTAAGCCGCGTGCGGAGTTCCTCCACGGTTTTTTTTAGGTGCGCGATTTTGTTACCTATTGGTCATGAATGTCAACGAATGTGAGTGAAAGTGGCGATGGACAAACTCGAGCTCTTGTCCTTTGCACCAAGTGACTTAATGGTTTCATTTAGGGTATTAGCCTTCTGACTCGCTATGCGTTGGGAGTCGGCGAGTGTATCACGCAGTTGTTGAATAGTCTTTTCGAGATCCGCGATTTTGCTGTCTAATGGGAATGTCAGGGACACGCGAGACAGGTGGTCATAAACGTACTTGAGCTCCGATCATGTGCACCAAGGGACTCCTCAAGCTTAGCCCTTTCAATTCTTAAGCGCTCGATTTCCTGCTCACGGAACATCTGCAGAAATCAAGGAAGCGGTTTTTAATCATGAATCCACCCCACGCATGCAACATAAGTGCACTTACATCTTCATAGTAAGACGAGGGAACCACATCCTGGAGGTTCCGCAATGTGATTTTCTCGTCTCCGCCGATCACAATGTCATAGTTTTTTGAAATAGCCATGGACACGACGTCAGCTTGATGCCGTATGGTAGACCCAATTTGCTTGCGTGTCGTAGTGTCCCAGAACGAGACCGATGATCCGGCAGAGGCTGCGATGAACTTGCCGTTGCTTGCCAAGGCGATGCACCTGGCATTGCTGCTGTTGTGGATACGCCATTTGGAGAGTGTGGCGCCGTTGGAGGTATCAAGACAGTAGATGTCGCCATCGACAGACAGCACGAAGAGCTGTTTACCATCGCGAGCCCAGGCGAGGGACTGGTTAAATTGCGAGCTGACATGGATTGGGACGTCAACGAGGCGGTGACCGGTCTGACTGTCGTAGATCTGGACGGAAAAGCGTTTCCACGTTGCAGTGGCAATCAGGTGTCCGTCGGGAGAGAACTTGACCGCGACCACATGGTTAGGAAGCTGGAGGGGACCGAGCAGTCGCTGGCTATCAGGAAGAGACCAGATGCAGACAGTCCCGTCCTCCGAACCCGTCACAGTTCTTGTCCCATCCTGCGAGACATCCACCGCGCGGACATAACTGCTGTGTCCTGTGAATTCCTTTGCTTTTGAGTGACTTTCCGCGTTCCACACGGTTATCCGGATAAAACCCGTCCCACTGACGACCCATTTTCCATCTCGGGACACTGCGAGGGCGCCAACAGTACGCCCCGCATCCATTGGCGTCCCCACCTCCTTGCCATCTTCCACTTGCCAACGTCGAATCCTCCCTTGCTTGCCACCGCTCATGATGGACTTCCCATCGTCGAAAAATACAACTGACCATATACTGTCTTGACCATCGACTTCGATAGCTATCACCTCTTTTTCACTGGAGGAGCGACGGTCCGGCCCTTGGGTCCCCGTCAGTATCGCACTCTCCACTATTTCGCCTGGCCAGGTACGCACCATCCTTTGACCGCCAACCTATCCTCGAAAGCATCTTGACCGTTAGTATCGCGCTGAAAAAGAAGATGGCGCATTTATACCATTCTCGCTTTGGATACACGTGTCTTCTTATGCATCAGTTCACACACCTGGACCCACAATACTCTTTGAGCGCTTACCGTGTACCTACTATATACCCTCATCCCAATTTACGCTTCCCCATCCTTCTTGCTGAATTGTGGTGGTGGCCTCCAAGTTTTAGACGCAGTGGAAAATCGCTCACGAAGTTGGTGGGAAAGGTCGCCGAGGGCGTGCCCAGCGGTTGGATAATT